>VMRN01000158.1:428311-531193 GCA_010277015.1 Poeciliopsis turrubarensis | reverse complement strand
AAAAAAAAAGAAATTCAAAAACTTTTTTTTCTCTGGGTCTCAGGAGGATATAACTGAAGCCACTTGCTTGTTAAAGCTTATTGAGCAGACAAAACTCTCATTTTTGCATAACTGGTAAAAACAACTAGTATAGGGGAAATCCAAAAGTAAAAATTTAACTTGACAGTTTGGTACAGTTTGTCTTGCAGTTTATTGAATCTGAAATTGAGAACTGATGTTTATGAAACACCATGGTGACAGTGAAAAAAACAGATTTTTTTTTTAGCACTTTTAGTGCTGTGTGTTTCATTAAAATGGTGTCACTCGTACTAGTTATAGAGTTAATGTTAAATTATACAACACGTTAGTATAAATTAGTTTCACAAACACATCTTTGAAGACCAGAGAGTTAGGCTTTAGTTTTTCCATTTATTGTATTACACAGTGGTGCCGTTGGTTGCACTGTTGCCTTGCAGAAGGTCCTGGGATTGATTCCCAGCCTGGGGTCTTTCTGCATGAAGTTTGCATGTTCTCCCTGTGCACGGTGGGTTCTCTCCGGGTTGTCCAGCTTCCTCCCACAGTCCAGAATGTTCCTCGCCCAGAACATTAGCTGGAGATAACGTTCCAGCTAACATTCCGACCCCCCTAGGGACAAGAGTGTACTGAAAATAGATGGATGAATTGTTATATTATCATTTAGAGAGAAAGGTGAAAGATTTGGTGATATAAGATAACATAAGGAAAATCTTTGTTATGATTGTGCCAACTTACAATGTGTAGCAGTACAAGGAAATTGGTCTACTAAAATACATTACATTACAATACATTGTAGAGAATGTATTGTAATGTATTATATTTCCTTAAATGCAATTCTAGATTTGGAAGAAAGAGCCACTTAATGACCACTCAATCTTAATGAAAAAAATCAGTTTTGATAAATTAGTTCTCCCAAGTATCTTCCATCATGTCAAACAAGGAACCTATAATAATATTTTTTGCTTAAAAATCGCCAAGGGAAAACTTACACCCATATCAGAGGCTACTTCCAGTCATAAATTATGCCCTTCTGTTAAAATTAAACCCTAGATATCCTTATTAAATGAGTTAAAATGGTATTATTGGTCCCAGGCAATATCATTATCTGGATCTGTTCCAACTGCAAGCTTATCACCTTGACATATCACATTCAACTGAACTTTTTTTTTACAATAGTGACGGAAATCACCCTGAATGCCCTTGTTCTTTGTGGGTGTGCTCGGTCTTGGCATTATTGCTTTATTTCCATAGAGGAGACCTGTTGATGTTCTGCAAATTACATTTTCCGATCTGCTAATTCTGTTTGAGTCATAGAGGAATGTTACGTATAGTCGTCTAGCTGCCAGACAAAGACAACATTTAGGGCTGACTACTTTCTGTGCCAGTTAGAGAAGGATAGCGATTATCAGCAGACAGTCAATGAGTTGGATTCCAATAGCTTATTTCACACTGTAAGGCTGTTGACAGTCAATGTTTCCCTGATAAACTTGTCCTTCATTAAATTTGTAAAGGAGAAGAGCACAAGTCATATAGCATCATTTCGCATCCTTACACTTCAGCAATCAGGAAAAAAATCAAAACTGAATTGAGAAGCTTCTGAAGATCCTGTTCGAGTCTGTGGTGAGATCAGTCATTTTCTCAGCTGGATGAACTGATAAACTCCTTTACCTGGTAACAGAAGAACGGTAACAAAAATAACAGCACTGTTGGATAATGACTCATAAGGTGTTGCGGAACTGGAAATCTCCTTCTATAGCTGCATTTCCACTGACCATATAAGTAAATAATTTTTTATTGTAAAAATAAAATTACTTAATGGAAAGACAGTTTGCAAACACTCTTGTTTTTCAAGAGAAGTTTTGGTACCAACATAAGGTGTTTTTTTTTTTTGACTGTCACATGAGCCATGTAATCAACAACAAGATGTTGCCACTGGCACAAACCAGAAAGAAGAAGACGGCAGGAAGTATTTGGAGGATGATGGGATGATGGCTTATCATTTGAACAAAGATATTCATGTTATTTTAATTGCATTTCTGATTTAATGGAAACACTGCAATTGTGAAATTTTATTTTTTCGACATTGACAGACTGCTTACAATGTTTTGAATACATATGTAATGTAACAACTGCTGCATCCTAAGTGCACAAACGAGCGTTATCACAGGTCCTTAATTCCTTCAGCTGTTAGACTTTATAACCATCACTGCTCCCGATAAACATAAGCGGTTTCTTCCTGCTCTCATTCTTAGTTTTTTTTAATTTCCTGTAAATTGCTTCTTATTCAAATATACATGCACATGTTTTAAACAGTTTTTTAAATTACAGATCACCAAGGATTTTTTTTTGATAACTGCGCAGAATTATTTTCTTAAGTAATAAATTTTCTCTTATGGTGCAGTCTCTCAGACTTAGGGGTTTGTTATTATGTTTCTACCTTTGTGTGAATCTGAAAGTTCCCATTTTCCTGTTACTTTGCTGCTTGTATACCTAAATTTCCCCACTGAGGGATAGTAGAAATCCTTCAGGAAGTGTCAAAAGAGCAAAAAATAGAAAGAATCTGTTGGGGAAGAAAAACTTTTTTCTTTCTTTCTTTCTTTCTTTGTTTTTTTTTTTTTAACAAAACAAGACAAGACTGTCAACAGTACTACAATTGGGTTGGATTGCACTCTGGGTTTCTTATGATGGTTTATTAAGGAGTAAGTTTGAAAATTCTGTAAAACATGCAAGTCTGTTACTGTTAGGATCAACCACATACATCTTAGATGTTTTGAACTAGCTTTGCTCAATGTCATTTATTAGTTCATGAAGAATCACATTTTCTCTACTGAATATGTCCAAATCACAAAGAGATAAGTATGGCAGCAGCCTTGGTAATTTGAGACATGTCATTCTAACTAATCTGGATTGATGGATGAAAAGCATTTGAGACAAACCTTAGAATGTCCACACGTTTCCACAAAGATTAACTAAAACAAAAAGCTGAAAAGCTTGCAGCCTTGGACCTTTTTTAAAAGCTTAACATTTAAATACTTTGATGTATTATGGCTATGTTAATGCATTCAGTCTAAACGTATGCTGTACTTTTTTAATTTCTACTTTGAGCTATGGAAGCTAGAAAAAAAATCAACAGGACGAAAATGAGAAACATTTGCTTGATTTGTTTGAAAAGACTTTTTGTCCTTATCTAGCTGCCCAGTCTTCTCTCCTTTTTTCATGTTCTGGTGGCTTCACCGCCTAGATTTTTCCTCTCTTATTGTATGCAAGACAAAGTTTCCTACTAAATGATTATAACTGAGATATTGTACAGCAATAGGAGAAGGTATTTCTCCTGCTTTATTTTTGCATCAGTGCAAAATTGCTGAATGATGAAAGTGGTTCAAACGAGTAAAATAATCAGTTCTATGATTATTTCTGCTGATGATTTTGAATCATGATTTGAAAGATTAAGGTTGACAGTTTTACATGACGATTTTTAAGGATTAATGCAGGTCAGAAATGTGCTTTATGTAAGCTAAGTATTCTGAAAGGGCAATACTGAGAGGTGATAGCTGAGAAAAAGAAAAGATATCAAAGAGTAATATCCTGGGAAATACTTGAAAAAAAAGGAAAGGTGAAAGAGTTTGATGCTCAGTTAAGCATAAAAAGGCCATGACATTATTTACATTATTGTAAACAGATTAGCATAAGAAAACAAATTTTACAGAGTAGTAAACTTGAACAAAAACCCAATGGTGATTCAAGTTTGAGGAAAAACCTCATTTCAGCCCTGCAAGTGTTGAGGATTATAAACTTATGGATTTATTGTTGTTCTATTCATCTGCACATAGAATTCTCAACCAGGATGAATCGACGTTTCTTCCTGCTGTTGAGCAAACATGAGCTATAGGAAAATATTTCAGCAGAATTGGTGATTTTTACATTTATTTGATATTTTTCCTGAATTCTTCAGCACTATATGCAGCCATTGCTTTGCAGTAAAGTTCCACTATATCTAGAGAAGTTGTGGATGTGAGATTTTCAATGTTCGACATGATATTTGTTCTTTGGCAAGGCAGTTTTATTTATAAAGCACATTTTCAGCAACACAAACACACATTTTCAGCAATTCAAAGTGTTTGATGAGAAAAAAGGAAAACAACACAAAATAAGAAAAAGCTACATTGCAGTGTCAGAGTAAGGAAAAATGATGTCATGTTGAAAGACAGAACATGCCCAGGAGGTTTGGAAGATCCCATCATGGGATCACAATCACAACGTCTAACATAGCCAGCAATGCCTATCCATTCATGTCAGACAGATACATAGTTGGCTTTCTCAATGTTTTGCTTGTGAATGTGATGCCTGGCAACCCAAACTGATGTTCATAGAGAAGTCTTTCCGAAAATTGACCCTGGAGCAGCATCCAGTTTTGTTCCTCCAGAGGATTCTGGGAATATCTAGAGATTCTCTGAGATGGAGACGACGTGGTTGATGACACCACTCGTATTTGTGCAAACACAAATACAATTTCAGCACAATTTGTGTGACAGAAGTTGACCTTGCCAGGACTCAACGTGCAGCAGCAGATACCTGCATATGGATGATGAAATATCACTGAAAACATCAGAAGATGGGGTTCACAGGAAGTTTTCATAGCCATGAAGGAACCTGGCGACCCAGATGGTATGGGGTTTTCTTTCCAATCGCTCCTTTATATGTTTGGTGATCACCATTGGGTTTTGGTCTCAGTTTGAGCAAAACACCAAAAGCTAAGTCCAATATTATTCATACTCTTGACCGACTGACAATTACCGTATTTTCCGGACTATAAGTTGCATTTTTTTCATAGTTTGACCGTGGGTGCGACTTATACTCCGGAGTGACTTATGTGTGAACTTATTAACACATTATTATATCATATCAGATGTGTGTCTGAGTTTGTATGAGTCTGTATGAGTTCTGTCTTTAGCTAGGGTTATAAATCTCTGTCTTTGTGCTAACAGTTCATCCTGCTGTACTTCATCTCATCTTTACATCCACTGCAGAATGTATTCCACCATGACCTTCATGCATTCATCCAATGGAAGATCATTTCAGGAGTCCTGTTAATTATTTGAGTTCTTGATTGAGCCTATTGCATTGACTGTAGGCGAACTTACTTTGGCATTAGCACATATTTCTTCTACAATCTGTCCAGTTTTTCATTTTGTTCTCTTTTCTCATTCTGTCAATTATTTTCAGTTGTTATTATCTGAGAGGGAAGCATACAGTGTCCAACATTTGTTTTACACAAAGTAGTCAGCTTGAACAGAGAACATAAGTGAACATCACCTTTCAAATCTATCCACATATTTTTAATTTGATTTAGGTCTGGATTTTAAGGGCTGCCATAGCAGACACATGCTTTGAACTCCATTGATGCATCATTCCATTGCACCAATGACCAATTAGATAAAAACATTAAAAAAAATTACAATAGGCACATTTTTGTTGTCAATATGCCCCAAAGACCTTCTCATCTCCCTCACTCTCTACTGCAGAATCTTTTTCTTACCCATGCCAGTCTTGACGTTGTTGCACACACAACAAACACACAGCAGTTATAACAAATATCTATTGTAATATTTGCTGAAGTAAAATAATTTGTACTCACAAAAGAGGAGCGGGGTGAGAACACAGCCCTGGGGGACACCAGAGCTGATTGGGAGACATTGCTCCCCAGTATCACGGTAGTCATTTAATTCCGTGAGGGTCTTAAGGTAAACAAAAAAAAAAAAGAAAGAAATATGGATTAGTGGGTATTATTTTTTGATTATAGTTGCATTGCTCTCATATTTATATTTATATTTATATTTATACAAAACATTTTATTTTATAGCACATCACTATTATTCTCTGTTTATACACCATATCTTTGTGCACCTGTTTTTAAATATTTATATCCTGTATAGCACTTCTGGATAGATGCAAACTACAGTTCGTTTCTTTGTACTTTGTACTTTCTAAGCAAATAAAACACATAAATGAGCAGCTTTCAAACTGCACATTACATTAGACTTTACTGCCACCTATCATCCTATTAGCATTAAACTCTATACATTCAATTCCTGAAGAAGTTACTGTACAATATTCAGCTTCGTTCAGTTTGGCATAAATAAACCAGTGGGAAAACGGGAGGTGATGGAACTTCAGTATTCAAACAAGTTCCCATCATATGAATCACTGGCTCTTGTAAGACAGATAAAAGCCGTCAAAGTTACAGAGATCAAGTTTTATTGTTTCCCAGAGCAAAATGATCACACATTTTGAAATAGTTGGGATTTCCATCATGGTTTCTGTCTGACAAGTTATCCTGTTGAACAAACTTAAATAAAGTAAGTTTGACCAACTTAAATAAATTACACAGAGCACAATTCAGATTTATACTAAATTCTCACAAATTCAAAATAAGCTGTGGTATGATGCAAGCCATTTTCAGTCACAAAGAAATTATTAAAAAAAAAAAAAAAATCTTCTTGAACAGGACGTTAATGTTTGATTCAGGAGAATAATTAATGCAGGATTAACTTTAGGGTCTTTGGAATTAGCCAGTCAGAAAAGCTCTGTTTAGTCAGAAGCTGTAATTGTTCGTGCTATGCACAGAAATGTTTTTTCCCCGAGTGTTCAAGGACAACAGTTTGTAGCAGGTTCTGCTTTACTTTATTCCCCAGGGTGAATTGTATTGATCTTAGTTGCTGAATTAGCATTTCATATCACCTTTGCTCATTTAAAATGGTGATTGCTGATATCTCACCGAGGACAAATGGCTGGCTCGGGAATTACAGCTGAGGGCGATACGGATCAGCCGCAGAGAGTTAACGAGTTCTCATCCCAATGTAAATATAGGTGTGTGCGCGTGTGTGTGTGTATGTGTGTTGACTGTTCTAGGGCACTCCCTTGAGTGAAAGTGTCATTCTTAGTAATCAAAGAACAAACTGGGGGAGAATTACAAATGATGGTATTGTTGGAGCATCTGTCAGCGATTGCTTTAAAGGAAGATTATTCTCTACAGTCTGTCGGTATTTCTGGAACCGTTTTTATTTTACATAGAGAAAAGTTGAACAAGAAAAAGGTCGACATTAAGCATAAAATGATTACTTGATATGTTTAAATATTTTTAATGTACATTTTGTTAGTTGTACAGAAAATTGGATTTATGGAATAGAATAAATTTCCTTCTTGTGGTGCATGCTCGGTCTTCACTTTGACCTTTTCACCAACAAAAGCTTGTGTTGTCTTTCCAGATCACTTCAAAATGTCTTCTCTGACCTTCAAATCTAACCAAAGTTCTCACACCTGCAGGTGGTTTCCCACTTTTTCAAAATAACTCAACATGACTGGTTGACACTCCTATTAGAGAGGCAAATCTTTTAGCGTTCAGCGATCCGATTCTCGATTCACGATTAGATTCAGAAACAAAATTTGATCCAGAAACTAATCTGAAACTGTCTAGAAATTAGAGATTCTGTTTGAGTTATGTGACTGACAAGAGGAAATGACAATGCAAATAAATAGAACATTTATTTAAAACTATTTTTAAGGTTCTGTGCTGTATCAAATTTCAAGTTTTGTGTCTTACACTACCAGCATTAAGTTAGCTTAGCTAAATGGCTTTTTCTTAAATACAAATTATCAAAGAATTATTCAAAATAAATACAGAGGGCGAGTGGAGGCATAATGTTATGTACTGTACAAGATAATGGAAGCGGTATGAAGACGCTCACTTTAAACATATTTCAACAATTTATTTTTACGCATTTTAAATCGATTCAGAATTCCCAGGACTAGGAATTTTGATTCTTTCCAGAATCATTTTTTTCTGCACCTCTAACCTTCACATCATGTCTTCATAGTTTAATAGAGCATAGCTGCTCTATTAATCTCATAGTACTGCTAGACGTTCTGTGCAGTGACAATAAACCTAATCTAATCTAATCTAATTTAAATGATCAGAATTAGATAAATATTGTAGACACTTTGTCGGACGATGCTCTTGTCTCTTTGTAATGTTACACACTGTAGGCTTATTGTTGTCCTCACATTTTGAACAATCAATAATTATCACATTTACTAGGTTAAGACTGGAATGGCAGCTTATAATCAGTTGTGGACTTTGACTGGGCCATCTGCACAGCATGGTGCCACCATCATGTTAGCGCAGCAGCTAATAAGAGTGATAAACTGAGGTAAAACTTTTCTTTCCCACAAGCTGTCAGGTTTAGGCCCGGCAACTCCTATTCTCTGGTGGATGCTCTGTTCCAGGCATGTAGACGCTGGCGCAACAGAAGCAGTAGCTGGTCAATGTAGCTCATTTCATTTGGGATTTTTTTTTTTAATCTCTTTTGGGGTTTTCTCCAGAAATTTCTTCAACCAAATCTCAGATTTTATAGGTTTTTCTTCTCTGTTTTCCATATTAAACCATGTGCTTGTGCTTCTTGTGGAATTGGTGGATACGAATATCAGTGGGAAAGTTTTTCATAATAAGCTTCCTCAAGCTCAGTTAACTTCTGTATGTTTGCTGAAAATTTATCACAAATAAATTGAAAACGAAACCTTATGGATGTTCTGCAGGAGCAAAAGGAAAAGAAAGTAGGATGTAGACTGTCTTGGTGAGTGCAGTAAATAAAATCAATCAGCCTGGAGTAATGGTGAGGAAGCAAAAGTGGTGAGGCATTTAGCTAATTGGGAGTTTTGTCAAGACTTGACAGCAGGAACATATTTTAGTCTTCAACAAGATCACTTTACCCTTAAAGACTGTACAGGCAGGCGAACCCAGCAGGAAATGGAAAACAGGAAAGAAAGTAGACCTTGTTTGCTGTCAAGCAATACAACATGTGGTATTCCAACATGGTGGTGGTAGAATCATGTAGTGTGTTTTATTCACCTGGAACATAAAATCTGGTCAGAACCACACTTTTCAGATTTGCTCTTCTGAATATTTTGAAGGACATGTTTTTCTTTCGCTTCTCAAGAAATGCACTATGTTGTGCTGACCTGTCTCTTAAAGAGGCAGCATCATGTAAAATCAACTTTTTGAGCTTTATATCATGCTATAATGTGATTCCCTTATCAAAAACATGCCTGCAGTATTGCTTTGATCAAAGACGCATCCTGTGGTCGTGGAAAACTGTGGTCTTTTAAGAAGGATCAAAGCAAAGAAATCATCCAAGGAGATTGCAGAAACTAATGTTTCAAAACTTCCTGACACATTATCAACATATGGAAGAAAAATTGGGAACCATCATCTTTGAGGAAAAAAATTATAAAATAAATCTCGAATTATTTCAAACATTTTGCAAAATCGTGGAAAAACAGCTGTAGAACTCAAGTCTATTTCAATAAACATGCAAATCAGTGCATCAGCATACCAAGAAAAAAAAGGTGAAGTGATGAGCCCATTTTTTCTAGTATCTGCTGTTCAAGCCTGTGGTGGCTGTGCTGTTACTTGAGGTTACTGCAGTTGGTCAAGTCAAAGTACAGCAACATTATGGACCCAAAGAATGAAGTCAGCTGAAGATACTAAATGACCAGTTTGTCCCATCAACAGGTTTTCTCCTCCCTGAAGGCACAGGCATATTCCGTATGACAATACCAGGATTTATTGGCTCAGATTGGGATTGGATGGACCACCTCAGACTCTGAACCTTATCCCCATCATAGTATCCTCTGTTCAAATCTTCTTTTATAAATCCAGAGAAGACTCTGAGCAATGGTCTGATTCTCCCATCATCAAAAAAAGATCTTGGCGAAATGCTAATGCAACTCTGGATGCAAGTGAATCATGTGACATTGCATGACAATGCCACAGCAAATGGAAGTTGTAATCAAAGATAAAGCAGGACTAACAAAATATAAAAGTGTGTTATCAGGTTTTTTGACCAGGCAGTGCACATGCAGGTTCAAGGTTGTGCTGAGACAAAATGTGGCCATCTGCTTGCATAAAAGGAGTCACACAAGCAATGATTAGCAAAATTACCCAACAAGACAAATTATGTTCCACCCAATAAATTTGAAATTTCAGAGCAGGGTTTTAAAACAGGACAGAAGTCTTAATATAAACAGCAGTGTCTGTGCAGCAGTTCCACTCCACAGAAAGAAGTGGAAAGTATGTATGTTTGGCTGCAGGTTTACCACTCCACTATTTATATCTACAGACCCCCTGTTTGACTCAGACAGCAACGTGTCGCTCCGGGCTAACTTCATAGCGGGCTCCGGCTTCTTCTCCCAGGCTGTCATCTCTCTGTTGTGTTGATTTGTGCTACTGGAGGCACCATCAGGCTGATCCTCTTTCCTCTGCAGCTTGCTCTGTGCTCCAGATCTAAACAAGAAACAAATTCAGTTCTCAGTAATGCCAGAGTTGGCTCACCGCAATGTTCCATCATGACTTTCTTCAGCTCACCTGCATACAGCCACATTGCTCTTGCTCCTGCTTAGGAGTCTGGGCTGACAATGAACCTAATCAATCCCCTTAACTAAGCAATTTGGCTCAGATCACTTTAAATATCAGTCAAAGTCTCCATTCCACCCTCATCATAGCTCAAGCAAACCTCAAATCCATAGCCTCATTAGATCGTCCAGCTGACAACATTCTTTTATTACACTGACATTTCTTTCATCCTAAGAAGATAGTCTGCTAACGTAGGACATTAATTTCTTCTGAAAGATGTGACAATGTTGGCACCAGGGTAAGGAGAATCTCAGGTGGATTATCATCACCTACCCTAACCACTTCCTAGATCTTTGGGGAAGTGAATAAAATGACAAAAATATTATCCTAGCAGCAAGGTGCCACATGTTGAGGCATCTATAAGAGGAAACTCTTATGGCTGGTGTCTGAAATTGGCCTTCTGTGATTTTTGACATTTACAGAATATCAGGTTCTTTCAGGTTTTATGGCCCTCTGTTTTTAGGAAAACATTATAGCTGCTTGTCCATTGACCTTAAAATTGCAGAATTTGACTTTCCAGAAATAAATTTGCATAATGTCTCATTAAGGCAATTTTTTGAGGCTTTAGTAATACATGAAGTTTATGATTTTTCTCCACTTAAAAAAATCCCTGAAAATGAATGTTTCTCTGGTCTTCTTTATGAGGATTTTTTTTTTTTTTGCAACATTTTGCCCTTCCATTCAAGTTTCCATAAATAAACTTGGATTCTACAGCAGTCTGTGAACAACCTGCTTCTTCATCAGCTGGAGGTTCATCCTGCCTGTCAAGTCTGCAGGCTTCCCCATGATTGATTTCATAGCCAGTAGCAGAACAATAGACAATCAACCGTAATAAAACTCTTTTTATCCGTCCATCTGTCCAACTCACCAAGTTGTAGTTTACAAATATATTTGGGCTTTCACATCAATTTCTGATAAATTTGAAGCCAATATGAAAGATATTTTATCAATGACATTGACAAAAAAATTAAAAACAAAACCATAACTGCTTTATTTAACTGTCAATCATTTGAGTATTTGTCATTCTGACTCAAAATTTACAAAATGGAACAGCTTGCATGTTTGATTTTTCGCACTCACTTTTTTTTTAAATAAAAGTTTTATTTATGTTATATCTACAGTTTGTAGAGGATACTTTCTTTTTACTATAACTATTTGACACACATTTAGATTTGACTCTGTTAACATTTCATATAATTCAGTTGCTATTGGTTTTTACTTCAGGGAAAAATTGAATTAACATGAACAATTATTAATTAATTTTACTATGGTTGGATGTTGAAGTGATTTCAACCTGTATGTCCTTTAATAGAGGATGACCGAAAAGTTAATAGCACATCTTGAGTTAACAGTCACTGATTCTCTCGGCTTTCCCATCAGAAATATATGTCTTGATGTCGTTGAATCCTTGTGATAACTGACTAATTTACATCATCAACACATTTCTGCCTGACTTCCTCTCTTGCTTCATTTGTTGCAACACTGACGCTTTTTGTCATAATCAGTTTTTAAATTATTCACACCTTAGAATTGGAGCAACCTTCTTCTCGGAATTAATTGTGTCGCCCCTAGCTAGCTAAGGGCCACTGATTAATTTAGCGAATGTGGCGTGTCAGGTTGCTGGAGGAGAAAAGCCTGTAAACCAATCAAATTATTATCAACTTTCATTGTGCTTATTACTTTTGACAGGGACTTTACCTTCGGAGCACCTACTTAACGCAAACAGAGATAGGGTGAGTGAAAGGTGAATGTGGGAGAAGTATTGCAGGGAAAAATCCTTCTACTGCAGTGTTTTGTGCTACTGATAAAGCCATGGCCTCATTCAGAAGGTGCTGCTTCTCCCTCTCATTCTGCTCAAGTTATCCTTGGAGGATAACTTGGTAAACATCAATATTTTCAGATTTATTACCTTCACTATTATCAGTAGTGAAGGTTGTTCTACTCTTATGAAGAAAATGTTGATGATGCTTTCATTTCTGAGATGAACTGATGGAGGGGGCATAAGAGTCTCATGGGTTTACAAAAAGATGTACATCTTTCTCCATCATTTGTAACATTTCAATAAAATTTAAATAATTAAAAAAATGGATTTTATATAATAGACCAACACTAAACAATACATTGCAGTGAAATGGAAAGAAAAATTCAACCGTCTGAAATAAAAATCAGTAATTTGTGAAACTCTATTTTGGTGTCTTGCTGCAGAATCTCAGTCTGGACAGAATCCATTTTGATCTGAACCATTCCTCTGTATTTCTGGCTGTTTGTTTAGGTTTGTTGTCCTTTTGGAAAGTGAACCTTCAGTAAAATCTCAAGTCTTCTGCCGCCTCTAACTGGTTTCCTTTCAGGATTGTCCTGGATTTAGCTCCATCCATCTTTCCATCAACTTTTTCCAGCTTGTCTGTCCATGCTGCTTTTCAGCTATCTGTTATTGTGTTGAGCCATTGTAAATCTATTATACACTTCACTACTTCACATACTTTTAGAGATACGGCTACAGTAAGTAAGACTTTATTTAAATATCTATTTAGGTCAAAGTCGGATTTACCTCCCAAAGTGGTGGAGAACGAAAGAGATAAGATCCTGTGGAACTTCCTGAGACAAACAGACAAAGTAATTATGGCCAACCAGCCAGACATTATGATCATTAATAAGCAGTAAAGGACAGGCATTATGATCATTAATTCAGCTGATAATGATTTTACCACCTAGAGACACTTAAGGGTGATTGAAATTTAATTAATCATCATCAACCTTTATTCAACCAGGATAGAAACTCATTAAGATTAAAAATATATTTTACAAAAATGTCCTGGCAAATGGTAGCAGCACTGACTTACAGATAGGCTCACTTTCACTCAACAACAATATCATCATTCAAAATTTGAAAACATAGATGCTTCGGTTAAAAAAGAATGACAGGCTGCATTTCTGAGAGATGCTAATTTCCACATGGAAACAAAGAAACAGTCATAGTAAAGAATTATGTTTGTCAGCCATAATTCATTGATGTGATAGGTCTTTATGATCAACAATACCTCCTTCATTTTCCTCAACTTTCAACCATTAAACATGCTTGTTTTTCAAATAGCTTTAGGGAATGTGTCTGAACTTCTGAATTGGAAGAAAAGCTCAAAAAAACCACACCAATCATTATTCCGGGTTTTAGAATATAGAAGTAACAGAGTCTAATTTACATTAATTAATTGCATAATGTATGTGCATGTTGTTTCTTATTTTAATTATTATTATTTCTATTATAGTACACTTCTTTTTTTTTTTTTTTTTTTATAAATATTTAAGTAAGCA
This sequence comes from Poeciliopsis turrubarensis, assembly GCA_010277015.1. Classification (NCBI taxonomy): domain Eukaryota; kingdom Metazoa; phylum Chordata; class Actinopteri; order Cyprinodontiformes; family Poeciliidae; genus Poeciliopsis; species Poeciliopsis turrubarensis. The sequence goes on along the minus strand of VMRN01000158.1, from coordinate 517,401 downwards.
TTTGTCAAACGTTTTAGACTTTCCAGTAAAAATACTAAAACAGACTGCATTTCCCAGTGTACATTGCGGTGGATCGACTAAAATTATCCCTGTGGTGCCCAAGATGTATTTAAAACAAACCCACACACTGTGGTTAGTTTAATACTGATAATAGTTTGACATGCAAGTGTTTGTCAGTTCAACTGGTTAATATCAAAAGATTAACAACGTCACGCGCCATCCCTGCGGTACATCCTGGGTCCGTGTAAAGTTTTTGGGTTCCCTTTTTCCAGTGTGTAGTACGCATGCGCGAAGCGACGCCGAGTGAAACATGTCAACTTCAGTCAACAGCTACAAACCTGTGAACCATGTCATTTTCGACATGGATGGATTATTGCTCGGTAATCCACCTGTTGTTTAATTTAAGCAGCGTCATCTGAGCCGAACTTCAGCTAGTTCACTCTGTCTGGAGCCGTGAAAACCATAACTAACGAACGCCAGAGGAAAATATACTCAATCGTGGCGTTTGCGCGCATAATTAACTTAACACATCGTATTAAACAGGAAGACAAGAATATGTTTTGTCTTTTGAGAACGACAATTAATTCGGCTTATTTTTCATAAATCAGTTGGTGCTATAAAGTATAAAAATCTCTGTTCAGTTTGATGTTTTGGGAAGCTGGCCAACCGGAACAGTTGGCCAGCTGTTCCGGTTGTAGTCTGGTGAAGGTGTAGTCTGAACTACACCTTCATAAATTAAAATCTAATTGAGCAGTAATTTTAGTTCATAATTGACTGGACTAATTCATTGAAACCCGCTTATATTTAGTGATATGGTTAAGTTTATTATGTCTTACAAACACTCGTGGAGGTGTACTGTATTAAGTTTGTGAGTGTTTGTCTATGACTAAGTATTGTAAGTATCGGGCATCAACACTTGGTCTGATTTCTTTTAGCATGAAAAATGCATCAGTGCAGCATGACATAGAGCTGATGATAGTTGGTTCCGGTGTAATCTTTACAATGAGCTCATAGACACCAGTTTTAAAGTCCCTACACCGGCTCCCTGTAGCTTAGAGAATAGACTTTAAAATACTGTTAGTTTATAAATCACTGAACGAAATCACTGAGCGTAATACATTCAAGATCTGTTATTGTTGTATCAACCTTCCGGACCCCTTAGGTCTTCTGGTTCTGCTCTGCATTCCCAGAACCAAACGAGGAGAAGCAGCATTCAGCTTCTATGCACCACAAATCTGGAACAAACTTCCAGAAAACTGTAAACAGCTGAAACACTGACTGCCTTAAATTTCAACTAAAAACCCACCTGTTTAGAGTTGCTTTTGAAACATAATCAATTATGAATTTAATGATGGCACTTGACTTAATGTAATGTTTTGATTGTTGATTCTATGTTGCATGACTTTGTGTTTTTGTTTGTTATGATGTAAAGCACTTTGAAATGCCTTGCTACTGAAATATGCTTTACAAATGAAATGTGATTTGATTTGATTTAGATTTTTGGGGTTTAGGTTAGGTGAGTTTGCTGGTATCAGTGCTGTTGGTTGTTTGGAGGAAAGAAAGTGGCAAAAGTATTATCAATCAACTTTCCATTGCATACTACATTTTTGGAGAAATGCACTTTTGGGTTTTCATGAATTGCAAATCATCAAAATGACCTGAACTGATTAAATGCTTAAAATATTTCACAGTGATTATAGCGAGTTTCTATATAAAATCTGTTTTACATTCTAAACCAAGTTACTGAAATTTAATGAGGTGCAGCTCTTTGAACTGCGATGTTGCTGAAAAAGTGCTATATAAATAAAACTTCTCCTCCAATTTCTACGGTGGTCCAGAGATTTAACAAAAAAAAAAAATAATACACAAGTTTATCTATTACTATAAATGTTTGAAAAACCTCCTTAAGTTTGACTGGTCTGTTCCAATCAAACAATAAGCCAAATTCTGGAAGCAAAATTCTCTATGGAAATAGTTTTGTTTCATACTTTGCATAATGTACTGTACAGCTTTATCACAGCATGACACCCTGATTCCTAAGGAGGACTCAAGATGGAATAAATTAATACAGCTAGTTTCTCCAAAAGAAAGAAAAGGGGTCAGAAGAAGCAGTAAACTTTTTTTCGACACACACTTATGACATAGCAACAATTATTTAAGGCTAGGTATGGATCTCAAGTTGAGGTTATAAAAAAATTTGCCATTTTTACTGATAAGACTTTGTGTGGTGAAATCTCGTCAGTGTTGACCATTTCAGGCCAGGTTTGACCTCCTCTAAATCTTAAGGCACCACAGATCTGATTTAGTCCTTGTACTACAAAAGCAGTGAAATAGCCCTTTACTGATGTACCAAATTGGAAGCTGACAGTCAGATGCTAATCTTCACCTTGTGTGAAGCTTTTCCCTGATAGCTACCAAGAAAGACTAACTTAGTGGCTTTAATCAGGTGGCAGATCTCTGAAGTATCCAGTTTTAGTCTGGCCATATGGGACTGATACCGAGTCAGAGCCGTCTTTGAAGATGGAGCTCAGAGCTGTGATGACATCCCTCCCCAGCTGTTAAAAAGTGCTGGGTAGCACCAATTTTTCTATAAAAAAAAAAAAAAAAAAGCTTGTTAAAAAATAAATATTTTACAGTATAATACGTTTCAGGGTTAGGGTTTCATTCAAACTGATCAGCAGCCAGTTTAGTTAAAAAACTTAGAGTTCCTTAGCAAAATTTCCCAGTCTGATTTCAGACCATAAAGGGCATCCTTGGTGTTTTTATGTAACTTATGTTTTTTTTTTATATAAAGAGGACAATGCTTAATAATCAACATGAATACATAGTTGTTAAGTCAGAGGCCGATTTTCATCTGTAGTCTGCATAAAAACAGACATGACTCATGATTTAAGACAGATTTATAGCTAAAAATATTGTAATTTACAGTGAACATTTTAATAAAATTCAGCCACAACCATAAGAAAGAAAGAAAATATAAGAGCAGTTAATAAAACATTGTTGGATCTGAACCCAAAACATTTCATAAAACATTAAATAAAAAATGAGAGAGAAACAGTTGAAGTTTTAAATGCAATAAGATTGAATGTAGAAGCAGCTTAGGGACATCTGCCATCTCCTTCTCCAAGCCAGTTCTAACTCATACAATTGCATATTTATTACATTGAATCGGTGCTTAGTTACAAATCATGCGCATAGAAGGAGTGGCGAACAGTGAATACAGCTACAAGATTTCAGTCACAAGTCTGCTCAAACAATGGTGTCGTCCTGCATCTATGGAGCCGTTGTCTTCAAGCACGACTTTGTAGCTCCTGAAGATCCTGTGTGTGAATCTCTTGAGGTTATAAAAACACAGTTGTTTATTGTCTCTCTGGGCCATAAAACTAGAGTTTCTCAGGACTTCTAGTCTTTGATCCATTCTCCTGCTAAAGTGTCAACACTTTCTTTCTGACTGGCATTTATTGTCCATTTGTCACGCTTGTTCTGCAGCTACCCGGCCCGCTTCTTGCTGCTACAAACACAGATCCTAGGGGCAAACAAAGGTCTCCCAGCCTTTAAATATATTTATAGATTCTCATAGTTCCAAGTGTTTATATCTGCAATTAACATAAAAACCCATCAAAAATTAATTGGTTAAGACCCCCAATTATTAAGTAGTAGACATTGTAGATAAAATATTTAAAAATGTACATTTGTTGTAATCAACAACAACAAATGTCATTTGTTGTCGTGATCATTCAGATTTTTTTTCTTACAATTTAATGACTTTACAATGTTGGAGAATATTCTAGTTTTAATGTAGTAAATGTATGCTAGTTTAAATCATGGAAAATTACATTTTTCAGATTTGTCACTTTTTAAAAATTTACTTTTAGTTTATCTCAAAATTTCTGCGATATTTAGAATATGTTTATTTTTTTTCATCTGAAATTTACTCCAGAGCAAATTTTGTTCTTTTACCTTCAATGGCACTAATATGCTGTTGTAGTATTGTGCAGTCATGGTGTGGAAACTAAAATAACTCCATTAAGCTAGCACTTTTTGTTTTGAAGCATTAGCATGTCTTCAAAACTGCTGATTTTCAGACCAGATGAAAGAGATTTTTCACGATGAGCAGAACTAACATTTTCAAAGTGCAGGTAAACTTCACAGAATGTCCTTAGTTATTTGTACTATCAAAATTCAGTTTAGAGCTAAATGCTGCTTTTCAGTACCATGTTTTTTTTTTAACAATGTCATATTGTTTGCAGCAGAAATAATTGTTGCCTTAAATCATATTGTCAATGTTATTGTTGATTTTTATGTGAATATTACCGTATTTTCCGGACTATAAATCGCTCCGGAGTATAAGTTGCACCAGCCATAAAATGCATAATAAAGAAGAAAAATACATATATAAGTCGCATTTTTGAGGAAAATTTATTTGATAAAATCCAACACCAAGAACAGACATGTCATCTTCAAAGGCAATAAAAATAGAATGGAGGCAACAACAGGCTGAATAATTGTACGGTATGCTAACGTTACAAACAACGAACTGAGAACATGCCTGGTATGTTAACATATTAAGAGTCATTCAGATAACTATCCCACAAATAACATGCTAACAAGTTTACTAAACCATCCGTGTCGCTCCAAATCACTAAATTGAATAAAATCTTTGTCCTCGATGTCGCTTTCAAACAACTCTTCTAACTCCAAAGGTAGGATAACACAGGGCTAGAGCGCCCTCTTGCGGTTTAGTGTGAAAATAACATGTGATATGACATAATGATGTAATTTCCGCACACAAGTCGCTCCGGAGTAGAAGTCGCACCCCCGGCCAGACTATGAAAAAAACTGCAACTTGTAGTCCGAAAAATACGGAACATCACATCCTTACGAAAATATTGGGCTTAATATTCATTTTATTTCCCAAGTTAAAGTTGCTGGTTTTATTTCTTGTATATTCCCACCTTTCGATCTGTTTGTATTGTAGCCATTTCCCTGAAACTAGTCTGTGGCAGGAAACCAAATGTCTGTTTTATAGTGAACCCTAAGCAGCAGCACTTCATATGAGATCTTTTGTCTCGTTTTGTCTTCTTATTTTAGACACAGAACGACTTTACACAGTGTCTTTCCAGGAAATATGCGACCGCTTCGGGAAGCAGTACACCTGGGATGTGAAGTCGTCTGTGATGGGGAAAAAGGCTCTGGATGCTGCCCAGATTATCCAGGATTCCTTGGATCTTCCCATGACAGCTGAGGAGCTGCTGAAGGAAAGCAGGCAAATACAGGAGAGGATCTTTCCGTCGGCCAAACTTCTGCCAGGTTTGTCTTATTTACCACTCCCATTATCCATGTTTCAAATGTTTCAATAGATAATTGTAAGATCAATACACATTTCCACCTATACATCTATTTGCTGCTCATGAACCAGGCGTGGAGAAACTTGTAAACCATCTGAAGAAGCACCACATCCCCATCGCTGTGGCAACCAGCTCAGCTGATGTCACCTTCAAGCTGAAGACCAGTGCACACACAAACTTTTTTGCTCTGTTTGATCACATTGTTCTGGGCAACGATCCCGAAGTAAAGAACGGCAAACCTGAGCCCGACTCCTTTCTGGTGTGTGCCAGCAGATTCAGCCCCCCAGCCTCACCAGAGAAGGTAGGAACTCAAGATTACAGATAGAATTGGTATTGGTTTCATGCTCTGCTGAGAAACAAACAAAATTATGTCAGAGTGAAACGGAAATCTGTGTGTCAGAAGTTTGTTGAGAGCAGTGGGAGAAGTTTTAAAGCTACAGTCAGTCAGTGAATGTAAGCTGCTGATTCTGTGTGTTGAATCAGCAGCCTCCTTTCCGCGTTGGTGTGGAGTGATATGGATTTCCATCAAATGTATTTTATGAGTTTGTGTTTAAGAAACACCTCATGTAAAGCTTTCCACAAAAAGCTTTTCATTACTTTTGTGAACTGAGGTTACCAAATTCGTAAGGGCTTTTCGCAAAGGGAGAAAAACATTTTTTTGTGATGAACTTTGAAATTGATGTTGGGCTTTTGTTTCCTGTTCCGTTATTAAAAGCAACAACCTGAGGGACGTCTGAGGTTCTGGTGTCAACCCATCAGTGACATTTCTCTACAAGCCTTTCACCAAATTCAAGATGGGACTTTTTTTTTGACGTCGACCTCTACTGCTTCAGTTCCATTCATTCTCTGAATCCTGACTCACAATTATAAAAAAAAAATCCTAATTTCTTCATAATTTTTTAAATTTTGTTGAAATTTTTTAGCCAATCTTTGCATTTGATGATGGCGTAGAGTGGTTCCTTAAAACAAGTGAGAAAATTGGAGGACAAAACAAATATCAGGGCTAAAACCCTGAAATCTTAAAAATCATTATTTTATGCATGTCAAATAGTTTTCCACGCCCCCCAAAGATCACTTTAAATACAGCAAACTCGACTACAGTGGACCCTGTTTCTATTCATGGTTTAGTATTTGCAGATTTTTCTGTGGAATGCAGCTCCAAATTATTTGACCATTTTTCTTACAGCATATCTAAATTATATAAAACAAACATTTTGTAAAGCTGGAGTACCTTAGCGCAATGCTACTTCATATGCTGTTGACTGGCCAATACAGCAGTGCCATTCATTTTTTTTGCCATTGATTGGCTGTAATGCCCAAAGTTTTTTCCTTTAAACATGTCAGAAAACGGAATATGATGAAAAATGATTCGATAAGCAGTAGCGCCAGATCTATTTTTAGTGCATAGAAGATTTCTGAGGTAAGTATCATTTTCTGCTCTGTGGACCTTCTGCGCACTTAGGTGGGAGACATAGATTAAAAATACATATGAACAGATATACCTTCACCTAACCTGACTGTGTCAGTGAATCGAATAGATCTGGAACGACGTATCAGCATGTGTCCAAAAATATCTGGTCTGTTTTAATTGAGTTTAGCAGCCCGTGCGTCACCCTGCACCTTTTTAGATTTGCATCTAATTTGTTCCATTTGCTGCGTTGCAGGCGGGACGTTATGTCACTGACACACATCCACTTAACATCCACCACTTTGATCAATACTGTGAAGCTTTCTGGGTTCAGATGCTTTTTGAGACGCGTGTTCAGACTGTCAGCAAACCTTTTGCTCTGTTGAGTCAGGCTAAAATAGCTGCCAAATATTTTCCTAGAAGAACCAAATAACTGTGGATGACCTAGTTTAGGGGAAATGTTCACTGTAGACAGCAGGCAGAAATGACAGTCTGATGTTAATTTGAACAAATCCCCTTATTAAAAACCCAGAATATTGATTAAATATTCAATAAAAAGGCAGCTGGTAAGTGCTGGTGTCACTGGCATTTAGTTGTAAAAGAAAAGCAGCATTTGTTGAATAGATAACAATATGAGAGTTTGCAAATATAAATTCATGAGATATTCATTAAACAGTCTTGTCTTTTAACTTTTCTCTTCTCTTAAATATTTCCATTATCAGACAACTTCAATAATCAGACAAAGCTAACCTAAAGGAAACACAAATAATTGTTTTACAAAGATTATTATTTACATATCCATCCATCCATCCATCTTCCGCTTATCCGGGGTTGGGTTGTGGGGGTAGCTGTTTCAGAAGGGAGGCCCAGACTTCCCTCTATCCAGCCACTTCTTCCAGCTCTTCCGGGTGAATCCCAGAAGAGCTGGGATTCTCCCAAGCCACCCGGGAGACAAAGTCCCTTCAGCATGTCCTGGGTCTTCCTTGCGGCCTCCTCCTGGTGAGACGTGACCGAAACACCTCACCAGGAGGCATCCTGACCAGATCCCTGAGCCACCTCAACTGGCTCCTCTCGATGTGGAGGAGCAGCAGCTCTGCTCTGAGTCCCTCCCGGATGACCGAGCTTCTCACCCTGTCTGTAAGGGAGAGCCCAGACACCTGACGGAGAACACCTTTTTCGGCCGGTTGTATCTGCAATCTTGTTCCTTCGATCATGACCCAACGCTCATGACCATAGATGAGGGTAGGAACGTAGATCGTCCGATAAAGTGAGAGCTTCGCTTTTTGGCTCAGCTCTCTCTTCACTATGATGGACCAGTACAGCGCCCGCTTCTCGGCAGACGCTGCGTCATTCCTTCTGTCGATCTCCCGCTCCCTTCTTACCTCACTCGTGAACAAAATCCCGAGGATTCCCCAACATGGCCACTTCACACTCGGGCAGCCCTGGCTGCCCAGGCTTACTGCATTGTGGGCAGTAAGCCCGACTTACTGCCCACAATGCGTACCAGACTCTGACACTGGTCATACAGTGCCCAGTACCCCATACTCCCAGAGAACCCCTCACAAGGCTCCCCGAGGGACACGGTCGAACGCTTTCTCTGTGTCTCTGAAAATGTAGACCAGTTGAGTGAACTCCCATGCACCCTCCTGGACCCTCCTGAGGGTGTAGAGCTGGTCCAGCGTTCCACGGCCAGGACGAAAACCACACTCCTCTTCCTGAATCCGAGGTTCGACTATCCGACAGACCCTCCTCTCAAGGACCCCTGAATAGACCTTGCTAGGGAGGCTTAAGAGCGTGACCCTTCTATAATTGGAGCACACCCTCCGGTCCCCTTTTTTGAACCAGGGGACCACCACCCCAGTCTGCCAATCTAGGGGAACTGCCCCCAATGTCCATGCAATATTGCAGAGTTGCGTCAGCCAACACAAACCAACAACATCCAGAGGCTTAAGGAGTTCTGGGCGAATCTCATCCACCCCTGGGGCCCAGCCACCGAGGAGCTTTGTAACTACCTCGGCGACCTCTTCCCCAGAGATTGGAGAGCCTGACCCAGAGTCCACAGGCTCAGCTTTGTCAATGGAAGGCATGATGGTGGGATTGAGGAGGTCTGTGAAGTATTCTGCCCACCAGCCCATAACGTCCCAAGTCGAGGTCAGTAGCACACCATCCACCATAAACAGAGTTGGTGCTGCAATGTTTCCTCCTCCTGAGATGCCAGATGGTGGATCGCCTCGAAGCCATGCGGAAGTCTTTCTCCAGGGCATCTCCAAACTTCTCCCACGTCTGAGTTTTTGCCTCAGCAGCCATCTGAGCCGCATGGTGCTTTGCCCGCTGGTACCCATCAGCTGCTTCTGGGATCCCACAGGCCACAAAGGCCCGATAGGACTCCTTCTTCAGCCTGACAGCATCCCTCACCGAAGGTGTCCACCAACGGGTACGAGGGTTGACTATAAAATTTATATTTTAGAAAAAAAAACAACAACACAGTTTTAATTAGATTGGTCCAACTGTGGAACCAGTTGGACCAATCTAACTAGTCCAACTGGTTCCACAGTTTTCTCATCTAATGAATAAGCATTAGATGAGAAAAAAATTAAACAAGTGAAGTTGAACTAAAGGCTTAGAGTGATGTAATGATGAAATGGAAGCACAATCGCTGCGGAACACAATCGATGCATGTTCTGCAGCGATTGTACTGCCATTTCGTGACATCCACGAAATGGCAGAGAAATGTAATCAGTCCTGTAGCACCATGGACTGACAGGCTGCTCAGAGAGGAAGAAGCCATTAATTACTTCAACAGAAATAGAAAAGGGCAATTTGCCCTTTGACCTCATTTTTAGAGACGTCCTCTAGTCAGATGGAACTGAAATGAAGTGCTTTGTCATAATGACCATCAGTACATTATGATCACCATCCTACTGTGAAGTCATATTGTGGGGTTGTTTTACTGATGGAGTGACTAAATATATCACATAGAAAGAATGTGTAAATATTGAAGGAAAATCTCAGACATTAGACATTCAGACATTTTTAATGTAGTTTTTCAATATATTTTTGTTATTTTTTGTTATCTCAGTCCCAGAGAACATTAGAGGGCAGAAATGCAAAAGTGTGTGAGCAAAGAGGCCTACAAAGTTCTACCAGGTTTGTCTGGAGGAATGGACCAAATTACCAGCATTTAACTCTAAATCAAACCATTTAAATGTAACTACCAAACAGAAAAAAAGAAGCATGAAAACATCTGACTTTAAAGAAAATGAACAATTCTGTCCCTCTTTATTTTGTCATGTAACAAATGTAAGTGATGTTGATTATCCTGAGTTTTAACAAGAGAACTTTAGTCTGATTTTATGTCAGTTAAATTTCCCTCGATAACGGCAAAAAGATTTATATTTGTGAAACATAGTCATGTTGCAGTTATTTAATCTTTCAGGTTTTTGTGCATTTATGCAAAGAGACCCTCAGCTTCTGGCTGATATATTCATGCGAAATCCTCTTGCATGAAAGGCTTTTGCTGCAAACGGGTCCAGCCTGTGGAATGATGCACCTGATTTTTTTTTTATTCAATCTGCAGCCAACCGTAGTAAGAACTGGCATTTTTCTTGATGAGATATGAAACTGCAGCTCAGAGGGGGGATTGACGCAGCGTTTAGTGGAATAACAGATGAAGCGTCACCCTCTGACTTCCACTTTGTGGCGAAAGAGAGAATAAAGCATGAGCGACAAGAGACGAGGAAGAGGTGGAGGGAATGAAAAGGAGAGCAAGCAGTGGAAAACTGCTAGCAGAAGAATTGATTGAAGGATATTAAGAGAAAAAGCAGTCATGAAGTGGTAACATACAGCGTGGAGAGTAATCAGGTTCTCTGATTCAACTCTAATGAAAAGTCAATTGTCACCGGAAGCCACAGGAGGTATGACGAGGTAGAGAAAACTGAACAATAGTGATGTCTACAAATGGAGACATTCTGGGTGTTCTTGTAGGGTTAGAACACCCTACTATGTCCTCACTGCCAGTCCTTCCTTCTTTGGAATAAGATGTTTCTTGTCTCCATCTACCAGCTCTAATAGTTTGCCCCACTCTTCTCTTAACTTGGAGATGTTTGAAGGATTTCTTGTATGTTCAGATCATTTTAACTTCACACAGCATTTCAATGAGATCCACATGTGGGTATTGACTTTGACTCTTAATTCTTGGCCAGTGTTTAGTGAATTTACTGGTGTAGTTTAGATTCTTGCCATGTTGAAAGGTCCAGTTTGTATTTAGTTTTGCTGTTTTTACACTTGGCCTCATATTTTCCTGAAACACATTGTGATACACAGTAGAATTAATGTTGGATTCAGTAACAGTGAGCTGATTAGGTCTTGCTGTAGCAAAACATTCCCAAATCTTAACACTTCAACTTCTATACTTCACAGAAGGCATGGGCTACTTTTGCTGAAAAGCTTTACTTGGTCTAGGCCCAGTGTGCCGTCTGTTCTGGTGTCATAATAATTTAGTTTTAGACTCATCTGTAGAGTCAAGTGTTGAAATGGTCCAGTCAAAGGACAGTCCTAAGTCCAATTCATAGTCTGAGGTAATAGGTGAAATTTGCTTTTTTACTGTATGCATTTATCTTGTCAGTTTCAACCAAAAGGAGAGGTGATGAATAATGATTATAGATCATAATGTAGTTATATTGCCAAGCATATTAATGGAAGTCCAGGTCCTTTACTTTCTGATGTCTAGGTTGATTGAAAAGTAAATGTCTTTCACATTGTTCCAAAGCCGTTAGTAAGGCAGATTATTTTTCTAAGGCTTTGCTCAGAGGCTGGACTAAGATTAATAAAAAATTAAAGTGAACTAGTTTGTTCTCAGACTGATGAAGAGAGCACAAAGGATCCAGTTGGTTGTCAGTCATTAATCATACAGAGCAGGGCACCTGGGGAAGTCTTGATGATCCAGATATTTAAATCAGGTGTAATTAGGAAATGGTCTTCATAGGTTCAACACTGAATTTACTATTTCTTGCTTTGATAAACCTTCCCAGTAGTTATCCCTCAGCAGGCTGCGGACATTCAATGAATTCTGTGAAGTGCACAATTCAGAGACTGAGGTCCAGACAGTTTAAGTTTAAATGTCTAAAGAAAGTTAGATGTTGCCGTCTATCAACTTCAGTTCTGCAGCCCACATTTTATTAGCTACGAAAACAGCTGGCAGCACGTATCTTTTTTTCCAATCCCTGCAGTTAAGGATCAATTCAGAGACAGTTGTTTCTGAATGCAATAAAATGTTTCTAAATATTGTGTAGTATTTTTTATTAAATCCAGATTTGGGCATAGCTTTTTGCTGAACAACAACACGTCTCCACCACTGTCGGCTCATTTGCTAGCGTAATAAGATGTGAAGTCACAAGTCATTACTGCTCAAGTCCAAGTCAAGTCTAAAGTTCTGATTTAAGTCCAGAACCTTTAGTGGCCATTGTTGGGTTAAATTCTAATTTTTTGTTAAATTCTTTTCCCTTTTTTCCAAAAGCACTAAATAATATCAGCTAGTTTCAGGGAAGCTAATACATGGCGGCAGTTTACTCAGACACTTAACTGAGAACCAAAAAGTGTAAAATTAATGTTGTTTTGATGCTTTATTTTATGTGAATGTTCAGCACAAAAGATGTATTTGCCTGAAATGTATGGAATATATTTGTTGTGTTAGGCAACTTTTTGAATTTTGTTGTTCAATCTTCGTCGTATAACGTCTGAAGCATCAAGTGAATGCGCTTAATAGAGCAACTCTTTTTCACTATACTTTGAAACCGCACATCTTCTACTCTGCCATGAAGTTTCTTAGGCCTAATTATGATTTGTGATTTAATTATGATATGTTTCGTAGTTCTGGAATTTGCTTTGTTAAACTTTTCACAGGTGAGTTAGGGTATTTCCTCTCCAAATTTCTCTCTTGTGCTTTCAGACACTAGCTATTCCAAGCACTTAGAACTTCAGATATTTATACTGACTTCCACTTAGATTTAAGTACAATTGACCTCTCTGAAACTAATTAAGTGTTCCTGGGGCTGTGTGTTGTTATCATATCATGATTCTTTTACAGACTGTCGTACAATTCTTCTGGTTATTCTTTTGACTCTACAACTTACTTTGATAAAGTATCATAAGATAAAATACAGTAATAATAATGATTATTGCTTACTGTCTATAGTGATGTATTTATTTACATCTCAAACCTTATCCGTTCGTATAGTTTCCAAATGTAAAAATATTTAGTGAATTTCCAGGCAAGCAGTTCACGTCTGACTTTAAATGACAGGTAAGAAAGTCATAATTATCACACTAGCTCTTAATCAAAACATAATAATTTTCAAATTAACCTACAACTTACTGGTCTATGTGAAAGTAATGTCATACAACTTCCATTAAAAGGCAATTTCCCCAGGCGTGACCTCATGAAGGAGAAGTGATTTACAAATCGCTTACACTGAACGATAGTAAAGCAGGAGAAGGTTTTCACACAAAGTGGAAAGAGACGGAGAATTCCCTTCTGGCCATAAAAGCTTCAGATGTGCAGATAACGATGCTGCAACAATGCAGCAACTATTATTCTAGGCCTGCGCTAACCTTGTGCATATGTACGCTTTCATCCTCCTTTAACCATCAGGGGTTGAAAAGGTTTCATGTAATAAAGGACACTGTAATTTGCAAAGGAAGAAACGCTTATGATTTTCAGGAGACTCTCTGGATCCCAGATACTGTGTTTGTTTTATTGAAATTCATCAAAATAAAATGGGAAAACTGTTGTCGTAAAATTTTAATGGTATGAAATTACAGTTCGTAGATTAATGTTTCCTAATTTCCTCCATTCCAGGCAGCAATCTGTACATTATCACCAGATTGAGGATATATCTGTACATCCATTTCACTTAAAAACAATTGAAATACTACTACTAAATACTAACTTGAGCTTGAATTTACTGAAATAAAATTAACAATCAGTGATTTTCTATTCCCTACCAATTAACTAAAAGAAGCCAGACAAACATAAGCGCTAATTCTAATCTACTCACTCTGTGAAGTAGAAATGTCACCTGGACAGAAAATAAAAACAGTTTATTGCCTTCTCAGAGGCTACAAAGGATTTTTGTGGCATTTTCTAAATGCTAACAACAAAATGTAATTTAAAGTAGCATTATTATATATTTTCCAGCTGGCATTATATAGCACGACCAATTAATTATGAAACATTCACTCATTATAAAAATGCTCTATCAAATATGACTTAAAAGATATTTTATGTTGTAATTTAATGCCTTGAAATTGGACCTCCGCCTCCTTAAAAAGTCCTGCTCGTTTGAAAATCCACCTCCAGGAAGTCATCACAACATGGCTCCTCCACTAACCCCTTAACAATGGCATGTTTTTGATGAGGGAACAACAGACAACATGATGTAAAGTTCAAAAACGTTGATTTCACATACTACTTCCTTTTTAAGAAATGTAAACCAGATAGCAGCAGAAGAAAAAAAAGCACCTTACTTGAAGGTCCAGATCATGTTTGACCATCTCAGCTGATCACTATTATTATTATTTCTGGCTTTGGTTGTTGTTGAACATGTTGATGGTCACAATTATAATGATGGAACTGGAGTCTTCAATGAACAAACATCAGATTAGTAAGTCTAAACATACTTTCTCCTTTAGTTACACATTTCTTTCCTCATAAAGAGTTTGATAATTATTTTTGTCTGTGGTTGTACAAAGCCAACTCAATGATAATAATGAATGAATTACAGTACATATCAGACAAATATGTACAGGCTCCACATAACACTAAAACTGATTAGGAACTGTTTTAGGAACTGTCCTTAAAGTCCTTAAAGTTTTAAAAGATTTTAGATCCTGTTTTAGCTCTGCGATTGTAATGTGCTGAAATGTCCAGGATGAGCAGCTGATGATATGACGATGAGGTGATAGATAAAGAACCAGACTAATTACAATTAAAGATACCATACCATACCATACTTTATTTATAAAGCACTTTAAGACAACCACAGCTGATACAAAGTGCTGTACAAATAAAAACTCTTACAGTTTAAAACAAACAAACATACAATGTAAAACTAGATCTCGCTGGAGTTGAAAGCCAAGTAAAATAGATGTGTTTTAAGACGAGCTTTAAAAGTGGACAGTGAAGGGGCCTCTCTAACCTGCAAAGGCAGGTCATTCCATAACTTAGGACCCACGACAGAGAAAGCCCTGACCCTCTGAGCTTCCTTCTAGATCTCGGTTCCTCCAGGAGGAACTGATCTGCAGACCTGAGAGACCGATAAGGTATGTAAGGGTGAAGAAGCTCAGTGAGGTAAACTGGGGCAAAATTATGTAGTGATTTAAAAACAAACATAAGAATTTTAAAACGGATCCTAAAATATACAGGCAGCCAGTGAAGTGAGGCCAGGACAGAGGTTACATGCTCTCTCTTTCGAGTTCCTGTGAAAAGTCGTGCAGCCGCATTTTGAACCAGTTGCAGATGTGAGAGCAGTGACTGACTGACTCCCAGATATAGAGAGTTACAGTAATCCAATCGAGTCGAAATAAAAGCGTGGATCACTGTTTCAAAATGCTGCCTGGAAAGAAAAGATTTCACTGATGCCAATCGCCTCAAATGATAAAAACTGGACTAAACCACAGCTCTAATTTGGCTGTCCAATTTAAAATCTCTGTCCACCTTAAAAGTGGGACCAACTTATCTGGCTGTGAAAAAATATTTATTTTTTGTGTAGTTTTTTTACACTTTTTCACTTCAGTGGTATGCCTAAAATAGAAATAAATGTAACAAGCCACTGATATATTTTAGGTCTTATTAGTTTTCTGTCACTTATTCTAAGTGGAACGCTGTATGTCGAATCTGATATGCTCCACTCCAGGCCCTCTTTGGTTCTGCAATGCTGTATTGATTCCTTTTAAAGCTCACGGTGTGGAATGTTACTGGTTCAATTTGTGGTTCAGGGATGTTCAGAGGAATTTCGGAATATTGATCATCTTTATGGTTTTATGATGGAAATGTTTTTTGAAAGAGCAGAAAAAATTCTAACACTTAATGTAATGGATTTAACCTTTATAATGGCTACATCTTAGTGTTTTTCCAATGTAAAAAAAATACTTCATCAACTGTAATTTCATACAATACTTTATCAACTTGTAACACTTTTTTGACTTTTAACCCTCTAAAAGCCAGTTTGCTTAACTTCTAAAATAATTTCTATCAAATACTATGAGTATTTGTTTTTTATAAGTTTTAATCCTTAGACCAACATTATTTATTTATTCTTTTATTTTTTACTTTCTCAAAATCTGCTGTAAAAATGTTATACTTGTTCTGAGGCAGTATTAGATCCAATGTGGCTCAAAGAAAAAAAAAAAAAACAATGTGGCCACAGTGGAGTACCTTTTTGCTAAAAAAGCTCAGAAATATCTAGATTAATTTCACATATTTACAATAAAAAATCTGAGTTTAATCTTTACATTTTTGGTGGAAACTCACTTCTTTTTTTCCTACAATGTCCCTTAAACAGGTTATAATATTCTGAAAATGTAAACTCAGAATAGGTTCTCAAGACAGTATGGATGATTGATGTGTGTCATCTAATAATCATCAAGTTTGTAAATATCAGTCATGTCATTTTCTGCTTCTGTTTGACTATATTTTTCTTTTTTTTTCTTGGCTATCTATATTTTTCAACCTAGTTTTTGTTATGAGATTGACTTAGTCTGAATTAACAGCAATCATTGTACTATGTCACATCCATTTTTGCTGCAGCAAGCATTAAAACTGGCATGGATGAAGGCAAAACCCTCTGACTCCACCTGGATGCTCCTGTCCATCATCCATACTAAGTATTTTTGTGTTCTTAACAACATCATTAAAGGAACGTTACACGTTCCTGAATCTACCTTAGACTCTGGGATCATTTAAAAAATGCAATGAGTAATCTGTCACTGTCATTGATTTACTGCTGCTGCTTGCAGATCATAAACACAGAAACACACTTTGTCATCTATAATTATGGAGTGTTCTGTGTAAGAAAAATTTATATGAGTTCGTTTTACATCATGTATCAGTCATGCAACTCGGCTGTAGTGACAATGGTGATTATGGCTGCTGTCTTTCTCTAGAATCTATTAGTAGAAACAAGATATTTGACTTATATTCCATGCATATGTATTTTCATGAGGCAGCTACTGCACTCCCTGAACTTTATCTTTATTCACAAAACAAGCACAGACTAAAGTGTATTTAGTTTCTGACAGACAAACACAATGTTGTGGATAATTTGAAAGTGGAAGAAAAGGATGTTTTGTTCCCTTTTATCCAAAAATGTGTCGTATCCAACCCCTGAATCAAAACTTTATAAGATCTACCTTGACTGCGGTTCTCGCTGTTGGTCTTTAGGTTTTATTAGTTTTCTGTCACTTATTCTAAGTGGAACCCTGTATGTCGAATCTGAAATCTGCTTTTTCAGATTCAATCACATTGAATGGAAACATCAGTTTTCTAGTGTTGCCACAGATGCTGAACACAGAAAAGATGTTTTTTATTTTTAATTCAGGAAAAATCCTTTTATAAGGATTTCTCAAATTATATTGAGGAAAAAAACACAATTTGATTTGTGTGTTTACGGTCAAGCATGGCTTGTTCCATAGGTTTATGGGTTTATGGGTACCTCGGTTATAAGTTACATTACAGGTTTATGGGGACCTGTAAGCTAAATTATGGAGCCCCCTAGGGAACATGGGGATTTTTTTTTTCTTTTGCATTCTCTCGCAAAACTTTTGTGTTCCCTTGCAAAAGTTACCTCGCAATACGGTACTGATCAGTTATGCGGCATATTTGAATACTGTGAGCCTTTCCTACAGTGGCAGCTGTACTTTCTGCTTTGATAGCTGCTTTGAGGTTTTTCCATGACTGTTAATATTTCTTTGTGAAATATCTGAAGTTTCATATCTTTTTTTAGGATAGAAAGGCACCAAAAACCCATGATATAAACAAGAACTTTCCGTAAGTAGGAAATAAATAAAAATACATCCTAATTTGGATTATTTCTGAGTTATCATCGCGAGGTAATAAGTCATCTGACAGTTTTGATTGTGTCTGTTGTGTTCTGAATGGTTTAAAGAGCCGTTTTCATGTGAAACGCCATCTCAACCTTAACAGACGTAAACATGCAGTGAATAAATCGATTTTCAATTAGTTTTTTTGCACCAAATACATAATAATACTAAACACATTTTATTACTATAAAACACGGTAAACTAACGGTGGTACAGGGCTGCACTGGGTTAACTCAGGGAACCTCATCTGTCCATGTATCAATCAACTCCAAACAATTTCTTTGTTCTGTCACAATTATCAATTTATTCCATTTTGATTATCATGCTCCAAACTTTGCAAGGACTGACCAGCCGCTCACCGCTTCCTCATACACACAATACCAGCAGGCTAATGATCTTCCCATTCATACTTGATGACATCATGCCCACATCGACACACCCACAACCCATGTCAAAATTCCCTGCTCCTGTCATATCAGTAATTACTTATTTCATTCATAGGGCTCTTACGGAGCCTCAGTGAAAATGTGTTTATTATTATTATTAAGTCTTTGGTCCAAAACACTGATTGAAAATCAATTTATTTAATGCATGTTTAAGATGGAACGACACTGAAAGCAGAACTTTAAACTATTTAGACAACCAGCACAACAGAGACACAATCAAAACTGTAAGATGACTGATTACCCCACGATAATAACTCAGAAATAGTCCAAATTAGGATGTATTTTTATTTATTTCCTACTTACGGAATGTTTCTGTTGATATGATTTTGATGCCTTTCTAAAGGAAAATGTATAAAACTTCAGATATTTCACAAAGAAATATTAACATTCATGGAAAAACCTCACATAACCTTATATTAAAGCAGAAAGTATGGCAGCCACCTTAGGAAAGGTTTACAGTATTCAATTATGCCGCATAATTGATCAGTACCGTATTGCGAGGGAACGCAAAAGAAAAAAAATCCCTATGTCCCTTTCGGGGCTCCATACTAAATCTAGATGTAACCAACCCAAATACATTTGAAATGGCCAGAAAATGAGCAGCTGTAATCCACTTTAGTCAAAATGTTGTTTGGATCGTATGCACAAAGTGCGCAGACATGGTAATATTAAGGACATAACCTGCAGAACAAGGATTCGCTGTAGTTTTTCCTTAAAAGCTAACAGCATGTTAAGTATCACTCCGCCCTTTATCTCATCTTCTCACTCTGAATTCTTTTGAACTGAAAAAAATCCATCAATCGGCGCATTTTAAAGTTGGATTTACATTTCACAGAAAAATGTGATAAAAGTGAGCCACAATAAAAGAGGGTCCACATATTACTGTATCAGGCTCATCCATCTTTCCATTAGCTTTGACCATGATACTGCCACCACCATGTTTCACAGTGGGATGGTGGTTTGAGGGTGTTTGTCCTCAATCTCACATAATGTTTTCACATCAAGACTGAAAAATTTTAATTTCGGTCTCCTCTGGCCAGAGCACCTTCTGGCCAGAGGAGAGACATATGTTTGCTGTTTCCCGTACATGACTTGTAGAACTTTCTTTCTCAATGCTATTTTAAGGATTTGTTGTTTTTTTTCTGTGTATTCATTTACATTTCTGTGCCTATTGAGTCTCCATGTTGTTCTGTCTACCCCTTGATTGTTCCCAGCTGTGTCTCGTTTCCTTGATTACCCTCTGTGTATTTAATCCCACCTGTGTTCCTTGTCTAGTCGTCTGGTCTTGGTGTGTCTCCTGTCAAGTCTGCTGTCGGTTATTTGATTGTGACCAGTTTAGGGCTTTCGCCTTCTGTTCATTGTGTGGTGCTTGGACTTGGATTATCTTTGGGAACCACTGCTATATAGTCCATCCATCCATCCATTTTCCGTCACCCTTCTCCCTAACGGGGTCGGGAGTTGCTGGTGCCTATCTCCAGCTGCGTTCCGGGCGAGAGGCGGGGTACACCCTGGACAGGTCGCCAGTCCGTTGCAGGGCAACACAGAGAGACAAACAGGACAAACAACCACACACACACACACTCACACCTAAGGAGAATTTGGAAAGACCAATTAACCTGACAGTCATGTTTTTGGACTGTGGGAGGAAGCCGGAGAACCCGGAGAGAACCCACGCATGCACAGGGAGAACATGCAAACTCCGTGCAGAAAGACCCCGGGCCGGGAATCGAACCCAGGACCTTCTTGCTGCAAGGCAACAGCGCTACCCACTGCGCCACTGTGCAGCCCCTGCTATATAGTGTTCTGATTAATTCCTAAGTCTAAATTGAGGAATGATGCATGTATACTGAGATCAATGAGGTGGTATTTATGACTGTTTGCAGTGTGCTTCAGTAATTTCAATGTTAACTATTTTCATCGCCGGTGATTAAGAAATGCTATTTTTTTATGAAAGTAACAAATTTGTATTAACTAAACTTCTGTTTACTTCTTTGGTGCATAAACTTTTATGACTCATAAACTTTTATGACACCTGTCATAAAAGTTTATGACTAACCCCTGCCCTAATCCTAACCTAAACATGATTTTAAAGAGAAATCAGCAGTCAGACAGAACATAAAAGTTTAAGCAGGAATAAAAAGATGAAAGAACAAATAGTCTGCATGTGACAGAGACACACAGAGACAGTAATGGTAATTGTTTTCTGTTCTTCCTTAATATTAATTTACATATTGGTTTGTGAATAGTTTAGTGCACACATTTAGTTAACTTTATCTGTCTGTTCTTTGTATTTTTTGTTAAATGCAACAAATTATTTTTTTTTGAGTTACCAGTTTCTTCTGGACTTGTGGCTGAAATAATAAAGATGAGCTCCAGCTGATGTCCTTATATGGCTGTCAACTTCCGGTGTGGGTCGTTACATCTGCCTGCCGGGGGAAGGGGAAATTTGGTTTTTAGTTTAATTTGACCATTTCTTTAATGTTTGTTCTTTTTTGCAAGTAATGTCAGTTCTAGTATTTATTTAAATTACAGGTTTAGTGTGTTTCCCAGTACTTGTTTCTGTTCTCGTGTATTTAATTATCCCCTTTGCGTGTAGCAGTGGTCTGATCAGCCACTATTTAAGCTCCCTTCAAGTCTTGTTTGTTAGGTCAGTTCTTGTTTGAGTTCTTTGTGTTGTAGTTTATTATGTTGACCTCAATTTTGGGCCCAATTTATCATTTTAAAATTATTTTTGGATTTTTTTTGTAATAAATTAAGAACATCTTTTGAAATTTACTCAACGTCTCTCTGGCTGCTCTGTGTAAAACCCTCACACTGCAGTATGTTAATTAAATTGATCTGATCAACGCTGTCAGAGACTGCCGAAAGGTCCAACTGCACTAACTAGACAAAAACAGGAAATTCTTCACTGCCTGCTGCATTACAGAATAAATACCAACAGAGATTGGTATTTATCAAAAGTTTGAATTCAAAGGTCATTTACAAACTGATCTTTAACTATCCAAGCTGGGTTTGTTGAGATCAGGTTCTGCAACAGTTTGTTTAGAAGTGGAAGAGGACAGATTAACAGTGTCCACTAAGAAATTTGGGTGAAAAACTTATCAAAATATCTGCAAGATTTAAAGAGTATTTCATGTTTTCTAGTGTGATGATGATATGATCAACCATGAGACGAAGATTGATAATCTGTAGAACAAGAGTGCTTAGAAAACTTATCTTTGCATCAAACTGTGATTTTCACTCTTCACATAAAAAAAAAATGCATAAACAATTGCTAAACTGTACACAGTTTGATTGTGTTTTCTTTTATGAGTGGAGAAATGATTTAGAATAATATACAGGAAAGATTCTGCCGCTTACAGAATAAGGTAAAATAAGTCTTATTTTGTTTTCAGCATTGTTTTTTTCTTTTACTTTTTTGTCTAAAAATGGCCAAAAATAGATTAATATCTAATATGTGAACTAAACATTTGATTGGTTATGTGAATATAATCAATTTCCACAATTTTTGTATAATCTTATTCAAAGATATTAGAAATTTGTTGAGTGCAACTCATAACCTTTAAGCTTAGCAACTGTACTTAAACTGACTGGACCGGGACGTTGATCAAATACAGTACAGTAAAATACAATTTACAAATTCCACCAGGGCTTGGTGTGGAAAACACACAGCAATTTGGTGGATATATTTTATTAAAATGTACAACATTCCTCTCCTTCTGGCTCATTCTAGAGAGTCAAAAACTGTCAAAAAGTTAATTTAAGGTGAAGGTTTAGAAACAGAACAGAATCATCATCATCATCATCATCATCATCATCATCATCATCATCATCATCGTCATCCATTAGTTCCAATATGTCTAAACTGAAACACTGCAGTTTTTCATAAACTAAACTTAAAGAAATGCATGTGTGTCTGTGTGTGTGAGAGAGAGAGAGACATTTTAAGAGGCTCCAGTCTCTTAACTGTCCTGCAGTGTAAATAAAGACAATGTAGTGAGTTAACAGGAAGCAGACCTTAAAATCTCCATTAAATGGATGTTCCACTCACTAGAGGTAAACATTAAGTCTCAGAGGAATGCGAAGGTAACCTAACTGAGATGGAAATTGTTTCATCTGCAGGACGGGAAGACTTAATGAGCTCTGTCGCTTTTCTTTCTCTCAGTGCCTGGTGTTTGAAGATGCCCCCAACGGCGTAAAGGCTGCGCTAGCTTCAGGGATGCAGGTGGTGATGATTCCCGATGACAACCTGCCCCCCAGCTCCACCCAGGGGGCCACTCTTCGCCTGCGGAGTATGGAGGAGTTTGACCCGCAGCTCTTTGGCCTGCCTGCATACAGCTAAACAAGCCAAAGCAGCGCTGCTCTTGCCTCTGTATTTCAGTTCAGTGACGTCCTTTCAAAGAAACAATTCTTTTAATTTTCTGAGGAAAAGTCGTACTGATAGTTTACTTCAGCCTTTGGGCAATAAAGGATTACGTGTTTTATTTTACATTTTACTGCCATCTTATTATCAACCTCTGGAGTTAAAGCTCTGGAGTTAATCTGACGATAAGTTGACTCTTCTGAAATGTAAATCAAGCTGTTTCTGTGGAAATCAAACATTCTTTGCTATTGCTTTTGTAAACCTGTCCTTATGATTTTTAAAGACGATTAAAGTAAATTTAAATTTATTTTACCACAGTTTCAGTTTTAAACAATGTTTCCTGTGATTTTGGAGACAGGTGGCAAAGTGGGACAAAAAGGTGGTACCTTGTTCCACATAGAACCACCGGCTGCTTTAGTGTGAGATTTATTACAGGCCATCATGTATATTTAAATCAATGTGTAGTCTGCTGCAGATGTTTAATTATGTTATCTGACAATCAACAATCAACAAAACAGAATATGACAATTTTTGGGTGGAAAATGAAAAAATGTTACGCATTGGTAATAAAACCTGTTTAAACCCAGGAATCCTACCCAGAAATTCAGTCACCGTTAAAAAGAAAAAAAAAAAAAGATTTTAGAAGGCCATTTTTTCGATTCAGAAAAACGAGCAGGCACCTTAGCACCTTCTAGTGTTTGTCTCTGGTCATCCTGGCCTTCAGAGACACTTAAGCTCATTTCTTCTCCATCCTGTTACTCAAGTTAAACCTCAAAAAGTTGTCTTAACAACATTTAGTAAACATATTAATAATAATGTGCCCGGTTTACTGTTTATGTGAAGAACCAATTGATCTGATGCTTTTAAAACGGACCATAATGTATTCATACATTTTAGCATCTGTACATATTTTGACCTTGTTTCGATTATAGGCGCTCCTCAATCAAGGCTCCTCTAATTCTGCTTTGAGGTGATAGCTCCATTACCTGTTTTGGATTTGGGTTTACTCAGATTCCTGATTAAATGAAAACTCTGGTGTATGATGTAGATTAATTCTTGGATTTCACTCTGGGGTTTTATGCTTTTCAGTGCACCTTCCTGGCAAGTATACAAGTTTGCCAATCCCTTGTGGCCGCAACACATGAAGAGATAAACGCCACACTGATGAAAGATTAAAGCGATGGATAACATGAGTCAGATAGAACCATAGATTTCTTCATGGATAAGTTCTAAGATATGATCAGCTTAATCTGCTGTCAGAAGTCTCTCAGGTGTAACACACAGGCAGAACTTATCGAGATGTTCGACTAGGCATCGTTTGAAAGTCCAAAGTTGGGTCTCTCAGGGGAATTAGATAAATTTAAAGTGGAGGAGGCAGCAGCTGCTGCATTCACAAATGGTTCAGGTAACATCTGGAACAATCTTCAAAGACACCACTCCTCCGCTCGCTGTTTAATCGGCTTTAAGTTGTCCACACACTTTAATCTCTGCTTATATCTGTTCTGGTGCTTTCCATAGTTTGTATGCACGACACTGTTACAAGAACGACAGGGGGGCTGCGCTGAGTGAGTATGATACCATGGCTTCCCAAGGCCGCTCAGATCCAATTCTGATGTACTCTTATCCATTTCCTCGAGGAACTGACAATCTGCAGCAGATTTTTGCTTCTCCTCTTGCATAAAATGTGCATTTTCCTGCTTTTACTTAGCATTCCTTGGGTTTATTGTTTGCCATATATTACAGAATTAAAGTTTATATTTTTTCTTGTGATTAAAACACAGATATTGGTTCAATTAGCTTGGGCATGCATGACACAGAACAAACGACCACGCACAAACACGCATATCTAAAGACAAACTAGAGAAACCAATTAACAGTCATGTTTTGAAATGTGGGCATGAAGAAGCTGTAGAAACAGCTCATCTCCAAACAAAGACACTTCTTCAGTTTATTCTTACATGTGAGGAAAGAGACAATTCAAAGACGTCAGCTAAGTCACACCCACACTACTTCTCACTGAACCCAAAATAGGTATGATCTGATCTACAGGTGTTGAAAGTAACTAATTACATTTACTCACGTTACTGCAATTAAGTATAATTTGTACTTTTTTGAGCACTTAAAAAACCTGAAGGTTAACTTTTGCTTGAGTTCCTTTTGAGTATTTCACTCACAATTAAAATCAAATTCAAACCTATAGTTGAAACCAGAAGTTTACATATGCATTTTTCCTCACTGTGGTGTGGAATCAGAATAAATATTTTCCTTTTTAGATCAATTAAGATTGCCAAAATGTTTTCCATTTGTTAAAATCCAGAAAAATTTGAATTTTTTTACAGCAATTTTTATTACTTTCCTCAAAGTAAAAAGTTTAAAGACACTTTTATTACTTTTTCTTGATACAATTTGGAAAACAACTTCCAATTTGATGTCATGTCATTGGAAGCTTCTGATTGGTTTATTGATAACACGTGTGGATGCAACTGAAGATACTCTTCATGCAGTGTATGTAAATTTCTGGTTTCAACTGTACTCATAAACAGAAACATTTTTCTCCACAGGCAAAGAGCTGGAGAGAACCCAAACATCGGTTTGTGAATATTGTCTCTGTTAAAAAGTCTGCAGCTCTTAGTCAAACCTAACATTACAGAAGTTGAGCGATATCCATTATCATTAGTTCATTTTCTTCTTGACCTTCATTTCAGGTTTGATTAGTTTGTGAATTATTTTCACACACGCTGCATATTGAAAGTGATCCGTGCATGTGTATTGAATGTGCCTATTCATTTTTAATTTATGTGATCATTTAATATAATTTATACAAGTCAGGTGAACCTGTCGCTTTCAGTTCACTGCCTGTATAATCGAATGAGGAGGGAATCCAGAAAGTTGTAAAAGCATTCACACTTCAGCTTTTTCACCTTCAGACTTTCCAAACAGGTTTAAAGGAAAACAAACGTCAATTTGAGCCCATTTCATAAGACGGTTAAACGACAGACCAGCACAAAATTTCACAATTTCACAATGTGAAATAGTAAAAAAAGATGTAGATTTTTATATAAATAAAATTCAGACAGGTATAGAAAATGAAGCCTAGGCGCAAATTCAAACCGGAAGACTCTTCTAACCCCACCTGCATCATCCAACCGGTGCTTCCTGCTCATCACCGTTGATTAATCAACACTGGTCCAAGGCACGTCACGTCCAACACCGTCCAAGACCCAGCTGATGAGGACCATCATCCATGGCGTCTTCCACTTTTCAGCATAGCTCAACCCATCTCCACCCCTTCACCTCCACTCGCTCGGCCATCCGGCCGCATCCTTCATCGCCTCCACCACCAGTGCCGGGTCCCGGGGGGATAACGTTCCTTTCAGCATACCGAATGCTCATCCGAGCCCATCGCAAAGTTTGCGATTATCAATGTCCTTAGCCGGGGCCTGAGCACCAAAGACTCTAATTTTGAATGTCAATAAACTCTTCTAATGGTTTCACTTTTCTCCATCTCAGTCTCTCCAGACTCAGATGGAGCCCACTCCCCATCCCTCTAACACTTCTAAACAAAATTTAAGAAGAAACATCATCAAGAAGAACAAACTGGCAAAAAGAAATCAATTATTGTTTAAAAGAGCACATTGTTTTTAGCCTGAAATGCTAATGGACATTTCAGTAGACTGAAATGCCCATTAAAGTGCGTCTGAAATTATTTCAGAAACTGAATATTTAGCAGATGAGCAGCATTAATCCTAAATCATGCAAAGATATGATGGTTTGGATCTTTTTTGTTGTGGCCCCCTGACAAAAACAAGTGCGGTAGTTATTAATAAAGTTCTTTTAAAAAGTAATATTTCATCAGTTCATCGCCTAGAATTTAATAACTAACAATGATACTATCAGTCTCATATGCCTGTTGGCCTGTGTGAACCGACCATAGATATGACGTCTAGCAGATGAATATCTGCTCTGTCTAAATTTTCCATTGAAGCAACAAGACAAAAGTGAAAAATGTAAGAAGGAACGAATAGTTTCAAAAGGCTTCTCTTTAGGATATAAAATGCTTCAGAGTTTTGTAGTTATGTTATATTCCACTTTTCACCCATTTGCATTCCTTTTCCACTCTGCAAATCACCCTGTCTTTTATCCTTGCCATAAACCATTTCAGCATTAATTCTGCCTTTGAGTGGGATAGAAAGCAGCAGTGATGATGGCTCACTGACATGTTTCACAACCCCGTGTTCCCCAACTGCGCTCATGACTGATAGAAGAGAGCGGCTGTGGGATACATTCATCTTCCATGTCAGTTTTTTTTTATTTCCGGACCTTATCAGAGCTCAGACACGCAGCTCCTTCTACAGGCAAAGTCAGAGTGCCGGATGGCAAGCGGAAAAATGTTATGGATGACCTCATTTCATACACTGAACCTTTTCTTCTGAAAAGACTAACAAGCAAGCTTGTAACTCACTGTGAAAGGAGAGGAACAAGAAGGCACAATTTCCAATCTCTGCTCCTGAAGTCCACTATGATACTGAAGAACTCCATAAGTCACAACTCATAAAGGTTTTGGAGAATATCTCCTGATTCCCTGGATATGTTTGTTTTAGATATTCACTTTTGCACAATTTGGTTTGGTTCATTTCAATTAAGTGAAATTTGTTCAGTCTGTACATTGTTTTGTTACATTTTTTTCTTCAGGGCTTTAATACCCCCTTTTCAACACTTCTTCCATTCAAAATAAATACTTTAAATGGAAGAATTTTG
This sequence comes from Poeciliopsis turrubarensis, assembly GCA_010277015.1. Taxonomy (NCBI): domain Eukaryota; kingdom Metazoa; phylum Chordata; class Actinopteri; order Cyprinodontiformes; family Poeciliidae; genus Poeciliopsis; species Poeciliopsis turrubarensis. The sequence continues at coordinate 489,981 of VMRN01000158.1, read as the reverse complement.
AATTGAATCAGATTTAAAATGAATAATAAAATGAAAATATATTTGAAAAAAAGAAAAAATTCTCAATATTATCTATTTTTTGCACTTTATGAACCCCAGATAATTCATGAAACACCACAGTCTAAATTAGAAAATGACCATTTCAGTTGTTCAGTTTAATTTGTCTGAAAGTTTTCAACAGTTTCCAAACTTCTCCTGGTGTCAACAGACTGAATACGATCTGTCCCCTTTAAGACAAAAACAAATAGCTCCAGAGTGTGCAGGGCTTTTGGAGCTTCAGATGGATTTCTCTTTTCTCAACACAAAGCAAATGCATATCGTAAGTCTGCATATCTCTAAAGTGCAGGCTGCTGCTGAATTGCCAAGAAGGCTTGAGCAAAGAGAAATCCAAAAATCAGATGAAAGTAGTTCTGCTCCATGCCATTTTGTATTCCTCTGCCAAAATGTGAAACCTCAACTTGAACCATACAGGGTTTTATTGAGATGAAGACATTAACGGCCTCTGACCGTAAGAAGCACTTTGTCTTTTATATGAGATAGGATGCAGGCTGCTCTCCATCCTTGCTCAGTGATCCAAATAGAGCTCATGTTTTATTCAGCTCCAAGTAATGCAAGAATAAATTTGATTAAAGAAACAGGTGATGGAAAGGACAGTGTTGGAAAATGCTTCCATTGTAAGGTCAGGAAGAATCAGATGAAGATATTTTGCAGTCATGCTTTGGGAATTAAATAGCTGTTTTGTTCTTATGTGTAGAAAAAAACAGATTGATAATTTTATTAATAACAAAGAAACACATTTTTTTTTTCTGTATAATTTTTTTGAAAAATAATGGTAACCTGGTTTACATCACTGCAGACCAACCAGGCAGCAATGTGATACAATCATTCCCCCAAAAAACTGTTTGAATGAATAATAAAAGCCTAAAATGAGTCCAACACCTCAGCTATGATGCAACTGTCATTCACTTTGTGTCCGCTTGTAATATTTATGCTTCTGCTCTGATTAAATGTTTTAAAGATAAGCCAGGAGACAGACTTTCATCAGAAATAAAGTCCAGGGATATTTGCCATTTTTTAAAACCTCTTCCAGCTTTTGCATGCATTGTCTTTAACCTCCTATCTTTCTACTAAAGAACTGCTGCTGTACAGCAGGACCACAACTAATCACACATTTTGACATTTTCATCAGATTCGTTGTTGGTAGTTGGTTATGAATACATTATAATATGAGCTTTTGATCTTGGGTTTGGTCTTCTAACAAAACACATATGAGGAAAATGTTTATTTTTATTTACGTTTTCCAGTCCAGGTTAGATACTCATGTAGACTGAAGACTAAACACATGACCTGACCTGAAAGGTCAATAAAAGTCATAAAAATGTACAGGATGCTTTATGGTGAGTAATTGCTGAGTCACAGGTACAAGAGAGGAGTCCAGCTAGACGGCACAGTGATTGACAGGTCAGTGTACTGCAGAGCTGCAGGTTATTGATGGTGAAATTATGTTATGAATAGCAGCAGAGCACAGATCATACTAACAAGGCTGCAAGGCTTCCTGTACTATCCTTTCACTTCTAATACCAAGCGAAGCAGCCCAAGCAGTCAGATAGGACAGAGTTTATTTGTCTTTCAGTCTTGACAGTTTTTCAGATGTAGGCCTGGACAGTAACTGAGCTTCCATTGCAGTTTTGTGAAATGAATCAAATTCGGCACAGCTGAAAAACTACTTCCTCCTAACACCAAACTTTCTTTTAAATTACCATGTTTCCATTAGGTAAATTTGACAAGGCCATTGTGCCACATTAATTTGTTTTGACGAGCCTCTTTGCTGTAGCTCTGGCTCTGTCCTCTGCAGCCTCTTACAGGTTTTCTTCTGAAGTGAACCACACCCATAGCCTGATGTTCTGTTTCAATATAAGGATACACAGTGTTAGTTTTCTACCACACATCATTTTGAATGTTGGCCTGAAAGATTTAGTTTTGCTTTCATTTTCTTGTTTTCTTCTTCCCTCTTTTCCTCAGATTTGAAAAATTCATGACTAAAGGAAAACACCAGCAGGAGTGTGATTGTTCTAAATTAATGTACGACACACACTGAGTGTTATACTAAAGTATACTGACACAGGCCAGTTTGAGAACCCTATCATTGGATCATGTGACTAACATCCAAATCAATGAGCTTCAAAGATTTATTGGACAAGTTTGTAAATGGTGAGTATCTCCAGTAATGGTACAAATTGGTGGAATTTAAGTAAAAATGTTGTGTAAAAGTAACATTGCACGACATCCAGAACACACACTTCCCACTGTGGAACATGGTGGTGGCAGCCTCATACTGACGGTATCATTTGTGTAGTAGTCAGGGCATCTGGTAAGAAGTGATGGGAAGATGGATGGAGCTGGAACTAATGTTCTTCTTGTAGGATTTTCTCAATATACTGTACCATATTTTTGAAAAGCACGCTTTACAGGTTGTCCTGGCAAAATGGAAAACACAAAGTAAAAATGAGATCGTTGGTATTTCCTGGAGGCTGTTGTGGAAAAAATGACATCAAATGCACATCAGCGTTTCTTTTTGTCTATTCTTGCATGATTCCAAGGCCTTCTTTTAACCCCATTATATGTTTTCACTCTTCATCTCCTCTTTTAAAGGGCTACACATTGAGTTTCACAGTCTCACTGCAGCTACTGGAATGTGTGAGAAGATCTGTTCTACAAAATGTCTTCTCCATCCCTCTAGAGGACTGCCAGGCTTTGTACTGCTCCCTTCTACTTTACAAAGCAGTATCACTGTTATAAAAGAGAATAAAATATACATGTATACAATTGAGGGAGTAGTGCAGTATAAAGGAAATCAAATGATGCAGTAAAGAGATAGTTTGAGTTCAATAAAAAGTGCCTCAAGGTTTGCAGTGAACACATTAGGAGAGCTGGTCGCCTGTGATTTTCTAAAATATGCATGTGGACGCCGCTAAGGTGCTAGAGCAGAGTTCTCTCAACAAACCAAAATACATTATCTTGTTTTCCTCTTCTTTACCTCCACGTCTCTAAAAAAGCCAGCAGGGATTTTAAACTTAAAGGGGCTTCTTCCTACAGGGATAGCAATGTCACCTGTGATTTATGTCATCTGATATAAATCAGTTCACATCTAATTCACATCCGATTTCCAAAACGTGAGAGACCACACACTAGTCAATTAAAAATTGTAGGTATGACGGGTTCGATCGTAGAGTGTGAGGTTTCACTTATCGACATTCCAATTCCAGATATAAACAAACATGGACAACCACGTTGAGGTGGTAACTTTAGTTTGTGGATGTATTTTAACCCAAAAAAGATGTAACCAAAAATCAGAGCTTTGGATTAAGAACTGGAGACGTCGCGAGCAAGAACTGCATTTGTTGCACCACGATATGGAGGTTTTTTTTTCCCTCATTACAAATACTGTTTTAAATTTTTTTGGCTTTATCGTTTAATTAACCGTTACCGTTTACTTATAAGTTTAGAATTTTTTGTTGTGTTGATGTTGTAGAATATACTGACCTTGATTGAAACATGAGAGTAGCTGAAACTAGAAGAAAGCAATTCCTGCATATTCGTTTTTAGAAAATCAGATGTCAGTTATTCTTTTTTTCCCAACTGACAGCGAAAGGTTAACATATTCCGTCTCTTTTAATTGAAACCCACATGGGGAGTTAATTGTAATTATTCTATCATCGCTCCTGAAGCCGCGCAGTATTTTTGTGCTTATCAGATTTCTGCACTTATATCTTTTTCTCTATTTGCTCCTGTATTTAGACTATAGACAGATTAACACAGCATAACATTTTCTGTATTTTTCCTCTGTTATTACTACAGAATAAAATCAAAAGCGCCACTTCACCCAAAGGTTAGAATGCGCTTCTAAACCAGATGTACTCTGTGCAATAATTTTATAATTTTCTGTCATTTATTTTTAAAAAACGATTCAATGTCATTTCGCTCCGAACAAGGATAAAGCTTTACTTATGGTTTGATAAGATCTAATTACCTCAAAAGCACAGTTCATTCATCGTAGTATTGTAATTCACAAGTCACCACCGTAAAGCTAAGCTTTTGACTCTCCAGAGAGCCTGCTGGGAAAAAATAATGTTTCAACATCTTGCTCTTACGTCACATTGCTTTCTGATTGGCTACCTGTCACATTCACCAGGCTGCCTTCTCGCTCCCAGTTGGGGGAACGCCACAGACACTGCGATAAACAAGCCAAGACAATCAAACATGTTGGATATCCCCGATTTTTGATCAAAGTGGTCCCGATGTTCTACCGACTGGACCCAATCAGTCGTAACACACCACACACTACAGGATGATCGGATATGGTTGTGGCAAGCCACAATCTTAGATTGAGGGGGAAATCGGGGCAAAAAAATTGTGTAGTGTGAACTGGGCTTAACTAGACTCAGACAACTGATGGATGGTTTACTTTGACTAAAACCCGCTAAAGGAGACGGGTATCAGTACGTATCCAGGTTTGTGCCCAACTACATATCATAGATTACATTTAAATTATATAGTATCTGCAAATAAAAGGCTTGTAGACATAATTTTCTTGGATTTGCTTTGCTCAGGAGTGTCAATGATATGGCACTCATGCTCACAGCAGGGAACATGCGTGTCCCCAGTGATTAGATGTAATACTAATAAACCTGTTTGGTACAGAGCACATTAAGGCACATGGGCCTAAATCTCTGGCATCACGAGAACATGAATATTTTTATTAATTTATAGACAAGGAGGAGAGAGTTTCAGCAATGATAGTGCATACTCTAAATTATGCAACACTTCATCTGCTTTGTAGAAAACTCAAAGATCTAAATGGAATTACATCCCAAAATTCCAACTTATTACAAAAAAACAAAAAATTACCTGATTCACTTGATAGAAGGTCTAATTATCAAACTAGACGATAGTAATACATACTTTGATTTCCAGCACAGGTCTATATCACAGCATGTAGAGAAACATAAATAAAGTTTAGAAGATGAAAGTGTTTTGTTTTTTCACAACTCCAAGGACAGAGCGGCAGCTTAATGAGCCGTTATCATTTCTTACTCCCCTACTAAGCATTTAACTTTTTTTATATACAGTTTTCATTACAATGGTGTTGATGGTGAAGAAAAGGAGATGAAACAAGAAAAAAGTGTTAATGTCTTTTTATACATTATATATAAATATCGCGTTGAACTAATCCCTCTGTAACCTTTCATAGAACACTACAGCTTAAAAAACTCAGAGCAGAAACGAGCAGAAAACTAGGCAAACCCACTGAGTTCCCCATAACCTTCACAGTACAAATAAAGCCTGTTTGAGTCATGCAGAACAAGACGTGATTCAGAAAACATCAGTGACAAATCCAGTACTAATGACTTTGTAGCTTTGTTTACATCAGTGTTGCAGTGCTGCCTAAATAACTGAAAGGAAGAATTTTTACAAAGAAATTCATTATAGGCAACGAAATGGAGAGATGTCACATCAGTGTTCCTCTTTGAACTTATGATGAAGACATGAGGTCACACATTTTCAGCAATCAGAATGCGCTCAGATGATCTATTTGACAAGAAAGTGGGGCAACAATAGTGCTAATGCTATGGACTTCTGTACTTTTAACATGTCCTTGTTTGGTAATATCTGAATGACAGGCAAACACAATTTTAATCTGATAGTTACATTTTTTTTACTCATGTCACATAAAACATTACTTTGTATTGCAAACAATTTTGTGGCCTTATATTTTACCTCCCTTTCCTCTTCAACCTCTAAGTCACTGGTTTCAAACTCTGGCTGTCCTGCAGCTTTTAGATGTTACTCTGCTTCAGCACACCTGACTCCAGATTAGCTCATTAGCAGAGCTTAGTAGTGCAACACCACATTAAGGTCAATGTAGATAAAAGAGAAAAAAGGTGGAAGGTGGAAAAAACCCTGCTAACACTTAGCTTTCGTTAACAACTCAGGTGGGAGTGAGAGGGCTGCTCAACGCAAGTAACGACCCGGACAGAACACGGTGCATTAAATAATAAAACATGACATTGTTCAGCCTGGGATGTGCGTCTTCCTCCTCATGTCTGGAGTTTTGCCAGTTTTTGCTTGGGTGGTAATTTAAAAAGACGCGGGTTGACAGAAGCTCGCTGGGTTCCTCGATGTCCGTCTCGAGGCAACCGTGACGCAGCGTCGGTCCGGAGCGTTCTGGGGTCCATTATCTCCAGCCACAAGCATTTAGCTGACTTTAATACTTCCTATTTTATTTTGGTCATTATTGTTACATTTAGTGTTGTATGTGTGGTAGGTGTGTCTATTGGACAATTATGTATCGGTTCAATTCGAGACGTGACATTTAACGTTTTTTTACGGAGGAGTGGTACTTCTCTTCAGGGGTGCTGAGGTACAGTTTCAGGCCTAGATACGCCACTGACCACCATCCATGGCGTCTTCCACTGTCCAGCAGAGCTCAGTCTGTTCATCCGCATGCCTCAGCCATTCAGCCAGCTGTCTCACCAGATCATTTTCTTTGTGAGTTCTCATCTCTCCACCTCTAACTTCCGTCATAAAAGCCGCTTAGCTGAGTCCTCGGCCCTTCCTTTACTTTCAGACAACCTGAGTTGCAAGAGAATTTCTCTGGGCCTCGATCATTCCAAACTGCTTCTCCCGCCGCTCTCTCGCCTGACTGGGATCCACCATCTCCTGCTCCTTCGCCACCGGCTTGATGGGGCATCTCAGGCATAATCCCACTATTTTCATTCCCGGGCAGCCTTTCTTTCCCTCAGGCCCTGGCTGGGCCCGCTATGGTCTCGCCGCACCGATCTACGATGCTGCCCCCTCTCAGCTCATCGTTCATCATCTCTCCATTCCACCACCGCCGTTCATCACCGGATCCCCGCTCTGGTTCAGCCTCCATCTTCTTTCACCGCCGTGTGGCCACTGTCAGCCCGTTCATCAGCACCTCCCATGGAATCCTCATGCCATGCCCGCATCGGGCTTCCGGGGTAAGACGTACCTTCACATGTCTCATTCATGTTTCGCAACGCTAGGAAACACAGAGTCATTAAATTAGTCCATCCCCTTCCCGATCTAGCAGGTTCTATTCATATGCGCCACTCAGGCTGCGTTTCAATGCTTCAGGGCTTTTAATGAACGCTTAAATGTATTAATAAATAGTAACATCTCTCCCACTGAGCCAGGTGGACCATCAAATCCCTGCTCGTTAATTTTTCTCTAGTCTCCCGGATCCCGGAACTCCGCATGCACAGTGGAAAGCACAACCATTCAACATCAAACTTCAGACATATCTATTGTTTTATCCAGAGAATTCAATGCATATAAAACATCACATCAGCATTACACCCAGATTATCAAGAAGTGCAAACACATAACAAAACATACAATTACCTGCAACGAGTTGGAAAGGAAAACACAATAGAAGAGACACATAATGCATTCTAGGGAATTGCTCTCTCGCCTCAAACAAAGCAATTAGTTTTTCTGTTGTAAAACAGACATTTTATAAGGAGGTGTATTCCCTTAATTTAAATATATGCGTTTGAAAGTGTGTCCTTCCCTTGTAGGGCTGTTTAAAGTTAATTTTATTACCTTCTTTTAAGTATTAACTGCATGTTCTGAACTAGTTAATGTCTAACCATACTAATTTGCATCCCTCTCAACCTGGAGAAGACACTCTCCCCCTTTCCTGCTCAAGACCATGGCCTACTTGGAGGCACTGATCCTCATCCCGGCCGCTTCACACTTGGCTGCGAACCGCTCCAGCAAGAGCTGGAGATCACGTACCGTTGAAGCCAACAGGACCACATCATCCGCAAAAAGCAGAGATACAATCCAAAGGCCACCAAAACACCTTGGCTGCACCTAGAAATTCTGTCCATAAAAGTAATGAACAGAATCGGTGACAAAGGGCAGCCCTGGTGGAATTCGACCCTCACCGGAAATGAGCCCGACTTATTTCCAGCAATGCGGACCACACTCTGACATTGGTCTTACAGGGACCTGACAGCCCATTTCAAAGGACCCGGTACCCCATACTCCCAGAGAACGCCCCTTAGCACACCCCGAGGGACACCCTCGAAGACCTTCTCCAAGTCCACAAAACACATGTGGACCGGTTGGGCAAACTCCCATGCACCCTCCAGGACCCTGCTGGTCCAGTGTTCCACGACCAGGACGAAAACCACACTGCTCTTCCAAAATCCGAGGTTAGACTATCCGACGGACCCTTCTCTCAGTTCCCCCTAATAGACCTTGCCAGGGAGGCTTAAGAGTGTGATCCCTCTATAATTGGAGCACACCCTCTGATCCCCCTTTTTAAACTGGGGGACCACCACCCCAGTCTACCAATCCAGGGGTACTGTCCCCGATGTCCATGCAATACTGCAGAGTCGCGTTAACCAACACAACCCTACAACATCCAGAGCCTTAAGAAACTCCGGGCGAATCTCATCCACCCACAGGGCTCGGCCACCGAGGAGCTTTTTAACCACCTCGGCGACCTCGTCCCCAGAGACTGGCGAGCCCAACCCTGAGTCCCTAGGCTGAGCTTCCTCAATGGAAGGCATGTCGGTGGGATTGAGGAGGTCTTCGAAGTATTCCGCCCACCGGCCCACAACGTCCAGGGTCGAGGTCAGCAGCACACCACCCCCACTGTAAACAGTGTTGGTGCTGCACTGCTTCCCCCTCCTGAGACGCCGGATGGTGGTCCAGAATCGCCTCGAAGCCATGCGGAAGTCTTTCTCCATGGCCTCTCCGAACTTCTCCCACACCCGAGTTTTTGCCTCAGCAACCACCCCAGCCGCACGCAGCTTTGCCTGCCGGTAAAGCAGGCAAAGCTTGCAGCTGTTGGACTCCAGCTGCTTCCGGAGTCCAACAGGCCAAAAAGGCCTGATAGGACTCCTTCTTCAGCCTGACAGCATCACTCACCGAAGGTGTCCAACAATGGGTTCGAGGGTTGCCGCCACGACAGGCACCGACAACCTTGCAACCACAGCTCCGATAAGCTGCCTCGACAATGGAGGTACAGAATATGGTCCAGTCAGACTCAATGTCCCCCACCTCCCCTGGGACTTGTTCGAAGCTCTGCCAGAGATGGGAGTTAAAGCTCCGTCTCACAGGGGACTCCGCCAGATGTTCCCAGCAGACCCTCACAACACGTTTGGGCCTGCCACGTCTGACTGGCATCCTCCCACACCACCGGAGCCAACTCACCACCAGGTAGTGGTCAGTGGACAACTTCGCGCCTCTCTTCACCTGAGTGTCCAAGACATATGGCCGCAGATCCGATGAAACAATGACAAAATCGATCATTGAACTGTGGCCTAGGGTGTCCTGGTGCCAAGTGCACCATAACACCCGAACACCATGTTCGGGTGTTATGCCCGAACATGGTGCTCGTTATGGACAATCCGGGATGAGCACAGAAGTCCAACAGCAGAACACCACTCGAGTTCAGATCGGCGGGATTGTTCCTCCCAACCATGCCCCTCCAGGTCTCATTGTCATTGGCCACGTGAACGTTGAAGTTCCCCAGCAGAATGAGGGAGTCCCCACGAGGGGCACTCTCCAGTACCCCCTCTAAGGTCTCCAAAAAGGGTGGGCAGGCTGAATTGTCGTTTGGCCCGTAAGCACAAACGACAGTCAGAACCCGTCCCCCCACCCGTAGGCGGAGGGAGGCTACCCTCTCGGTCACCGGGGTAAACCCCAACGTACAGGCGCCGAGATGGGGAGCAACAAGTATGTCCACCCCTGCCCGACGCCTCTCGCCATGGGAAACTCCAGAGCATAAGTACATCCAGCTCCTCTCAAGGAGACTGGTTCCAGAACCAGAGCCATGCGTCGAGGTGAGACCTCGGCTATTTCTAGCCGGAACCTCTCAGTCTCACACACCAGTTCCAGCTCCTTCCCCATCAGAGAGGTGACATTCCACGTCCCAAGAGACAGCTTCTGCAACCGAGGATCGGACCGCCAGGGCTCCATCCCTCGCCCACCATCCATCACACACGGCACCCGACCCCTTTGGCCCCTCTCGTAGCTGGTGGGCCCATGGGAGGAGGGACCCATGTTTCCTCTTCAGGCTGAGCCCGGCCGGGCTCCATGGGTAAAAGCCCGGTCACCAGGCGCTCGCCAACGTGCCCCACCTCCAGGCCTGGCTCCAGGGTGGGGCCCGGTGACCTGCGTCACGAGATCCAATCTCCGTATCCATCATTGGGGTCTTCGGGCTGCACTTTGTCTGGTCCCTCACCTAAGACTTCTCTGCCTTGGGTGACCCTACCAGGGGCATGAAGCCCCAGATCGCATAGCTCTTAGGATCATTGGGACACTCAAACCCCTCCATCACAATAAGGTGGCCTCCCGAGGTGGAGAGAAGGATTATTCATTCATATAAACAGCAGACGTATTCGCACCCAGCTACAGAGAGCCGGGCAGTCTAACGTTCACGGGTCGTCATGGTTACTGCATTCATTTCTCTGCTTCTATATTGGTTAACTCGTGGTCAGTTCATGCACTCGCTGTCTTTGACTGCGTGACAATTTAAGTCATGCTACTTTTGACGCTAGCGATGAGATACTAGATTAATCCTAATGACCCATTGGAGTTAAATGCAGGAAAGTAGCTACATAATTAAACTCTTCGGGACTAATTACATTAATAAAAGAATATTATGTGCTTTTAACAATGTTCTAAACAAAAATGTGATAAATCATGCTTGATGTTGGATAAGTAAGAAATTCTACAACCTAACGTTTATGAAATTGATTCAAGTTGAGATAACGTGATTCATTTACTTCAGGGGTCTAAAAACTCCAGTCCTCAAGGGCCAATGTCCTGCAACTTTTAGATGTGCATCTGCTGCACCACAGCTGAATAGAATAATTAAGTCATTAAGGATCTGGAGAACTGATCTACACAAGAAGGAGGTAATTAAGCCATTTCATTCCAGTGTTTTGTACCTGTGGCGCATCTAAAAACTGCAGGACCTGCCCTTGAGGACTGGAGTTTGACACTTGTGTTAGACTGACCTCCTTGCGAGATTACGGAAGAACACATGACTTAACCTGGGAAAACTTCAAGGCGGTTTTAGTTATACAATAAACTACAGATATTTGTTTTTCTCCGCGAGGCACTATTGGCACTTAAAAACTACACTGTAACAAATCGTTGTAAAAACTACAGCATGAAAATACAGTAAGGTGGCTGGGTTTTGAAAAAAAAGCTTTTACAGTGACCCGAAACGTGGATGGGATGTGATTGAACTGCTGAATCACGTGAGGAAAAGTCACAAATTGTCGTTTGTCAAGGGCCATTATCCAATCATCGTTCCTCATAAATTCTCGTTTTAAGTCCTATTTACTAATTACTGACCCAACTTTAAATAGAAGGTGATTTCGCCTCAATTTAACAGAACATGTTAAATTGAGTCCGTGTTTGACTTATAGGAATTTTCCAGTTTCATTGCAAAGTGGCTGATTGCTGTTTCATGCTTCATCCTGACGTCCAGCGCCAAGCAAACCAGAAGACCATCACAAAGTTTGCGGGAGTCGATATCTTCAGCCGGAGCCCGAGCGCCAAAGACTCTAATTTTGTATGTCAATAAACTCTTCTTATGGTTTCCCTTTTCTCTGTATGAGTCTCTCCAGATTGAATTCAAGGAACAACAAAAACATTTCCAGGTTTAAAAAGTCAAACATGTTTGACTTTTTTGGCAGGGTTTTCTGCCAGTAATTTACTTCAGTTTTTAACAATTTTTTGTCTACATCAGCCCTTATGTGGCATCTTATTGTAGAGCGTGACCACATAGTGAGGGAGTTTCCTCATTTAATTCAAGCGTAGGACAAAGGAAACATGTAAAAGCTGCTGGACTCTGGCCCTTGTGGATGGAGTTTGAGGGCACAGCTCCAAATAAAATCCAGAGCAATCACAAGAAACACAACTAATCTCAATAGACAAAACATTTCTGGATGTACAAATTTGTGAAAAGCATACATCAGTTTCTGTCCAAATCCCAATATAGCAGAACCTTTTGTTTGTTAATCAAAAATATATTAAAGTTTGTGGTTAAAATTCAGAAGTTTCAAGGCTGCGAATACTTTTTCAGTGTAGCTTGTTGATGCTATATTTTTAGATATTTCCTCTTCAAAAGACACAGTCATCTTTTTCTCTACTGCAGACCTTTCTTCACCTCAGAATTTTGTCTTTGAAGGTTTCTCTTGTTTTCTGTGTTGACTTTCTCCAAATTTGAGGCAGATCTCCTGAGTGATTTGGGCATGAAGCTGTAGCAGCTCTCTTGCTCTGCTCTCCAGCTCCTCTTTCATCTTGTTTATACTGTCCTCTTTATGAAGACGTTTCCCTCAGGTTTCCCCACGAGGGTGAGTCTGGCTTCTTTATCTATCTGGTTTTTCAGCCAATCTTTTTTTCTTTGCAAGATTCAAACTTCTGTTTGCTTCAAAATCTTTCTCTTGCTGTCTGCTGCTTCTAATGAGTTTGTGGAACTTAGAACTTCCCAGAATTGGAAATATTAAATATACTGTTACTGTAACAAGGTCATAAAAAAATAGGAGACCATGCAATGGTAAAAGTGCATAAAAAGAAATATTTATGACAAAAACAATGGATTGTGGATATCAGTATCAGTGGTGTAATGAAAATGCTTGGATGTGGTGGATGATTGCCTAATGGAAGTATTCAAGTGCAAAAACAAAGAAACTCAAATCTGCAAAAGGAGGGGAGCTGAGGCCTGGCAACAAAACAGCCCAAGCAGTGGAGTGGACGCCGAAGGCGACCCAGAAGGTGGAGACGGCCAGGTTTAAATGCTCTGTTCTCAAAATTAACAAATCAGCAGCCCCTGTAAATGGGAGGAGCACAAAGACAGACAACAAGACCTCCTGCAGCCCAGCACATAAGGCCCAGGGGCATATACCATCAGTAATTTCTAAACCTAAACCCTTACTTGTAATTTAATTAAATAATTTAAAGTCACCTTAATTTACTTCTGAGTGTCCAACTGCATTTTCTTTGCAGGTCTCCAGAATAATTGGTCCTGGATTGGCCATGATTTTCATTTGGAAAACATATTAAGAGCAATGTCTCCATCATATGGGGTTTCTATATGAGGCATCAAAGTTTTTGGTTGTGAAAACATTCAAGATTTGTGCAGATTTATACAAAACACTGTCATATTCTTTAAGAAAATTGCAGCAATCATACATCAATGTTGGACACTAGTTTCTTAACCTACCCATTTAGGATGTTTGATGGGATGCTCACACATCAAATTGTGTCAGATTCAACTTGACTTGCTGCTTTGTTTGGCGGTTACTCTGCTTTAATGACCATCTCTAGAACAATCTTATCAAGCTGAGACAGACTGACCTCAGGAGAGATTTCCATTCTGTCGTTTCCTGACCTTCATTTAAACCTGAAGTCCTTCAGAATAGAGGCCAGGAGCAACACAACTGAGAAATGCTGAGAAACCATTCATGAATCTCCAAACTACAGCCATAAGTTGTGCTCTCCGAGTACAGTCGGAAACAGATATTTCCATTACATAACATTTGACAATAAATTGGAATAATATTTTCCTGTTTTAGGTTAGTTAATTCTTACTCCTTATTAAATGACGGAATAACAAGAATATTTATTTTTTACATTCTTCAAATTCAGAAGTTGATATACAACAACATTCAACAACTTGGTTACGATGTGGCTTTTTAAGCTTCATAAAGGTTCACAACAGTTGAATTACTGTGGAGACAATCAAATACTGAGGAAAAATGTGGAAACTTCTCATTTTAAAAAAAGTAAAAATTCCACAAAAATATTCTCCTTCATTTTTTTGACATCTAGGAAATGGAAATGATTTTGGTATTCCTAAGTGACCAGAATGCATAAAGGTTTAAATTGATTCAAGGTCAGACAGTGAGGAAACGTGTCGTGTTTTTACACAGATTTTACGACGCTAAAATCTGTATATGATCAAACAGAAGCAGAGGGTTTGATTCTTATGATCAAACCTTCTGCAACTGAAGTGGTTAAAATTGACTGAATGTGTGTCTGAGAGGCCGAGTGCTCTGGGAATGCAGATGGGTGAAAAACAAGTATTTGCTGAGGAAGCAGGAGAAACCTCAGGCTAATGCAGTCTTTGAAAATCATTGGAAGTTTGGTCAAACGCAGAACTATTGATTTCCTAATCACTCTGTCCTTCACTGTGTGTCCCCTATAGTACTGAGGCCACACCCTAATGTCTCCAGTGGCAACGTTAGGATTTAACATTTTGTTTTGCATGTGTGTGCTCCTGGCTCGGCTGCAGCTACCAGCCTCCTCCTCTTCCATACAAGACCTTTATTTACCCGAGTAGGCATGCTGCATTTTGATAACAGCCTATGTCTGCTCGAATTAATTCAATACCAGGGAGAGGGCTTTCAATTAGGGAGCAGGACAAGTTCAAATAGAATGAATTCAACCAAAAATGCACTGGCACTTCATCCCATACATGAGAGGAATCTACAATTCAGCACACCTCTGAAAGTCCTTTTTAATTTTTGCCAGGGTGTGAACCAGCCACAGTTGCAGCATCATTTTTATGCAGAACATCTTTCCTCTTTAACTCAACGGACTGTCAGCATGAACAGAATGTTGCTCGTTTGCAAGTATTATCCACTTGGTTTTATATAAGAGGTTTGGAAGTTTCAAAGTGAAGTTAAATAAAAGAAAAAAAAAATCCAGTTAGACAAACACAGATGATTCCTTAGAAGTCCGTTCTTTTAGAACTTATTTTGAGTTGGCAGATAGTCGGCTTCTCTTTCTTCTGATAAATCTTCCAAAACTTATTTGCCATTTCTAAATCCTCTTTAATGCCTTGAAAGTCACTTTGGAAAACCACATTTTCATCTTCAAGTCTTTCGGTGTATATCTCTACCAGCTGTGAACATCTTCATTTATGTTCACTCTGTAAAACAACTTGATCAGTTTGGATGGGGAGCATTCATGAACATCAGTTTTAAAGTTCTGCCACAAATTCTCAATTTTTATTTAGCATTAACTTTGACTAGGCCTCTGTAGCACTTAGTAATACTTTGAGGCTGCTTCTGTATCTCTGTCAGTCAGACTCAGCTTAGGAAACAGTGCCATATTTTCTGGTGGGTTTCAGTCTCTATTGTTCTTATCATTGCCTAACCCAGTTCCTCTGTGTTGTCCTTCAGACCCATCATATTGATCACAGCTTCAGTGTGTTGGTGGTATTTGACCAGGCAGAGCTGTGGCTTTGCATGATGGTTCCTCCAAATCATTTTCTTGGACTTTGCATATTAGTTGGATGGAATGTATTTTTAGTTCAGCCAATTGGGTGGCTCCAGGCCTCCAGCAGCTGCCAGGTGTTTATGGTCAGTTTATTTTGCCAATCAATATTGATCATATTAGTCTCTAGTGCAGTTTTCATACTTGACACTCATCTGATATGAGCTACTAGGAGTCCTGGATCTTCCTCTGGGGGAATGCTGTGGTCAATCTCTTCTACAGGATAGTGAAGTTCTGCCTCTTTAATATTGTTCAGTTTCAGTTCTGTGTGGTTCTTGTGTCATGTCATCAGTCTGCCACTGAGAGGCCACTTGTAGTGATGTGGAGGACAATATTGTGTTTTTCTCCTGGCCGCTACTTTTAACTGCAGCTCTTTGGCTGGGTAGTTGGAGCTATAAGCCATTGTTTGGCAGTCTGTCCTTCTGTGTTGCTCTTTGGAAGCTTCATCATTTCTATGTTGGCTTCCAGCCTCCTCCTCTGACACTACCTTGTTGGTCTCTTGAAGATTTTCGAAGGTTATTTTGTGGTTCCACAAATTTCTTTTATGTTTTTGGGGGATTTAGCCTTTTTTGAGTTTTCATTTTGTGTAGAGACATATTTTCAGGGGGATTTTGATTTTTGAGAATATGGCACTCTATTATGGACTTCATTCTAATTCAAATTATTTGAATTTTCGGACATTTTTTGCTGACATAAAATGAATTATTTAAGCTGATATTTTGAGAAATTTTTACTATTGCTCAGTTTTTGATTCACCATAATTTATTCTTTCTTTTATTATTATGGATCTAGTAAATGTATTGTCAATAACTTAAGCATATATAGTGCATAAATTATTTGAATATTTTATTTTGTCAACAAATTAAGGGTGCTTATTAAATTTTGCCTGATACTAGGCTCAGCTCCCTGTTGTTACTGTTGCGTATTTCTCTTTAAGTTGACCTCCATACTTTTACAGGATTTCTGCTGGGTGTTAAAAGGACTGACTCATCTTTGACACTAACAGCCTAACAGGGAAATATTTACGTTTTTCAAACTCTTTAGAAGATATGGATTGTGTAAAAATATTTGCTTTTGTATCTTTGGTAAAAGTATCTGCAACAGTTGCCTTCATTAACATTTCACTTCCTGTCCATGCATTCGTGCGTCATTGAAATCATCTGACTGAGTTTCAGTGGATGTCTCTAACTGATGTCAGAGAGGTTTAAAGAGAGATCTCTGGGTTATTAGATGCTACTTTGTCTTGGACTACAAAGTAAAAACCTAATAATTGCTTGAAACTACGTATTTGCCTAACTATTTTTTTTCTCACTGTCACATTAATTTAGGACACAGTTTTCTGTTTTAGGTTTGTGAGTAATTTTGAAATATATGTTTTTGATAAATGCAGGACCATCCATCGATCTATCCATCTATCCATTTTCTTCCGCTTATCCGGGTTTGGGTCGCGGGGCTAGCAGCTGCAGAAGGGAGGCCCAGACTTCCCTCTCCCCAGCCACTTCTTCCAGCTCCTCCGGGGGAATCCCGAGGCGTTCCCAGGCCAGCCGAGAGACATAGTCCCTCAAGCATGTCTTGGGTCTTCCCTGGAGCCGGTGGGACATGCCTGGAACTCCTCACCAGGGAGGCGTCCAGGAGGCATCCTGACTAGATGCCCGAGCCACCTCAGCTGGCTCCTCTCGACGTGAAGAAGCAGCAGCTCTACTCTGAGTCCCTCCTGGATGACTGAGCTTCTCACCCCATCGCTAAGGGAGAAAACCCATTTCAACCGCTTGTATCCGCGATCTCGTTCTTTCGGTCATGACCATAGATGAGAGTGGAAACGTAGATTGACCGGTAAATCGAGAGCTTCGCTTTTTGGCTCAGCTCTTTCTTTACCACGACGGAGTGGTACAGCGCCCTCTTCACAGCAGACGCTCCGCCAATCGATCTCCCGCTCCCTTCTTCCCTCATTTGTGAACAAGATCCCGAGATACTTGAACTCCTCCACTTGAGGCAGGACACCCTCCCTGACCCGGAGAAGGCACTCTACCCTTTTCCGGCTCAAGACGATGGCCTCGGATTTGGAGGCACTGATCCTCATCCCAGCTGCTTCACACTCGGCTGCAAACCGCTCCAGGGAGAGCTGCAGATCACCTCCTGATGAAGCCAAGAGATGCAGGACTAATGGGATACAAATATATTTGATAAATTCTGAAAATGCTGAAGTTTTTATTTTGTTTGTATTTAGTAGAATTGCATTTTAAACTGTTTCTTGAATCTGTAAAATCTGGGTTTCCTTCCACCAGAATTTTTGCTCTTGTGTGTTTTTTTTTTTTTTTCCAATGTACTTTTCTGTATATATCTGCCCTTAATGGAAGCAAGATATGAAGAATTCCCCTTCACAGTTCTCTTTTAGGTTAACACAACAGAAGGGTGAAAAAAATTGTCAAATGTGATTCAAGTGTAATTTTTTGGTTTACATGCAAAACTAACTTGGTTGTGAACTGATGGTGGCAGCATCAAACTGGATGAGTGCCTTCCATCCATCCATTCATTTTCTTTACAGCCTGGTCCCTAATGGGTTTGGGAGGGGTGCTGGTGCCTATTTCCAGTGAATGTTCGCTCACCTGGGGAGAATTTCGAGAGACCAATTAACCTGACAGTCATGTTTTTGGACTATGGGAGGAAGCTGGAGAAGCTGGAGAGAATTATTAAATGAGGGTTAACTGTTAATCACATATTTAATAAATTAAAATATTTTGTCCTCATAAATCTCATTGTCAGATCAAAAGTGCCTTTAGAAAACAATGTTTCTGTAGGTATTAAACATATTTTTCATGAAAGTCACATTTCTGTTTTTAGAACTAGCTTTTGATTTTTCTGGTTTAAAAAAAAAATGTCATAATTTTGCTTCCTGCATGTGAAAATCATTATAATTAATGAAATTAAATGCTTTCAAATGTCCTGTGTAATTAATCTATTTAATGTGTTTAATTTAGCAATAACATTCCTAAAAATATAGGGGGCTTCTCAATAATGTTCTAATTTATTGAACATTATCTCATGCAACGCAAACAGGAAGGTTGATAGTGAAAGTGGAGGTGGGGATCATTGTTTAATGATAAAAATATCTCACTGATTGCCACTGTGTATCAGCATTAATTGGCTTCTACTTCAAGGTGCTGCTGAGCTGCTACTGTGGCTCTGAACTGTTCTTGACCTCAGAGCACAAAAAGATGTCCTTAAAATTTCCTGATCATAAATGAGGGCAGAGTTATAACATGTTTGGAGCACCATAAATTTTTTTTTCTGGATGACCATCTGCAGTGGTCCTAACAGCTGAATCTGACCAAAACACTGTGTCTTATTTTAATGGATGGTAGATGACCAGCAGTTATTAGTGAAGAATCAAAATTAAGTTCCATTTCAAGGCCAATACATCATGTTTATTAACCTTTGAGATTAAAAATTATTTTTAAACTATAAACTTTGTTCTTCAATAGAAGGAACTGACGTGTGAAATGAAAGGAAGAGAAGTCACCAACATTCAAACAATGCATTACATGTATAAATCTGCAGACATTATGCTGTTAAAACCTCATGTGAAGGATGTGTGGGTCAGGCCACACAAAGATCCCTCAGAGATACTTGGTTCCGTAACCAGGCTGAAAGTATTCAGCAATATTTGTATCAAAATCTAATCTGGAGACTTCTTCAAAGTGGAGGAGAATGACAGTCTAAAATCCACTGGGACTTCCAGATCCTGGCTAATAAACTGTTGGCAGCAGTAATGACTGATGTTGTTATCAAAAAGAAAACATCAGCATTAATAGCAAGAAACATAAAAGGCAAGAAAAACACCAGAGGTTTAAAGTAGAAAAAGAAAAGCAGCTGGCATTCAGGATCTCTTTTGAGTTGATACAGGTTCTAAACTGGAAGAATTCTTCCACAGTATCCCAGGATGATTCTGAAACATTCCTTTGTATTGTCCAGGTGTAACTTTCTGCCACTGGATTGTTGATATGCAGACTTGGTTAACCTGTCGTATCTGCTCTCAGTTTGTTTCACTATTGTTAATCAATTATTCTCCATCAGCTACTCAGTCACACCAGCTGTGGATTTTACTGATCCCCGACTCTTTCACTCCATGTCTGTATTTCAGTAAGTACTGAGATTCTTCTGTTTCCTCATCTCAGTGGCTGCGTTTCCGTTGACCATACAATCGCACAGTTTGACATTTTACTAAATAAATTTGCTTAAGGGAAACGGCAAAACTCTTGGCTTTTGATAAAAAGTTTTGGTGCTAGGATGACGATGTTTTATTGGCTACATCAAAATTGATTTAATTTGCAAAAACTGGAATGAAGACACTATCTCAGTGTCTTCATTCACACGAGTCACATAATCGACAACTGAATATTGCCTTTGGAGCAAACCATGAAGAAGAAGAAAACAGGAAGTAGTTGGAGGATCATGTCATTTTAGCGACTTATTCTGTGAACAAACTTATTCACTTGTGATTTGAATTGGTTTTCTTATTTAATGGAAACGACACAGTAGTGAAATTGTGTTTTTTTTTTTCATTAGTTTTGTGAACTTTTGTAATGGAAACTCGGCTACTTTTCTCGTTTCTTGGTTTGTTTCTAGTTTTCACATATTTGTCCTTCTAAGTTTCTCGTGTTTCTATTTAAGTCATCTGTCTGCTATTCTACTTTCATTCGCTCTCTGAAGCTATGTCAATTAATAAAACTTGACTTCTTCACAGAATTTAATATGAACTTTCATTAGTGGATCAACCCGAAAAGCAACCTAGTACAAATCATGGTAATGATAGTGATACAGAAATAACCGGGATGCAAGTGTGCTTGATAATATAGAAAAAGATGAATACTTGAGAAACAGATGAAATATGCAATTTGTCTTCAAATGCTTCACAAATATTTCTGAGGAACTTCTTGAAAAACAAAGAGAATTAATGTTGATCAGTAAGAAATTTTAAGCAAACCTGTTTTCTTGTCAGTGTTGCTTCCTTCACTTTCTGCTCATCTGAAACATCAAACGAACAGTTACTCATCCAAAGTCCTTGAATTGAACACATTTCCAATGCAGCTTGTTGGCAACTAAAGAAAATAAATTACATGAAATAAATTAAATCTGGAGAGTCTCACACAGAGAAAAATAGCAGTTAGAACATTTACTGGTACAAAGTTCTTTGGCGCTCAGACCTGGCAGAAGACCTGTGTGCTGAGGATCACCCCAAGCAGGAGATCAGCTCAGGGTAGTCTTCCCCTCGGGTCCGAATACTGGTGGTGGAGTGGAGCCTGGAGGATGTCCGCCGGGATGAAGGTGGAAATAGGGAGGAGTACGGCTGAAGAGCAGGTGGACCCGAGGTAGCTTGTCCTTTTGAAGGAATCCTTACCCGGCAATTGGCTGGAGCAGAGCTCCGGTGCTGGTTGGCTGCGGCGGAGGCATGGTAATTGGATGAAGACGATAAGCTAATGGAACTTAAGATCTGATTCAACTCCACCCAGTCAGGCAGAACATATTTGTCACAGCAACGAAGAGGGCAAAATAGTAGAATTATATTTTTGCTACTTTATCTTTTAAAAATTTCTAGGCTTGATAGAGTGCTTTTGCTTATCAACATTTCTGACTAAGTTAGTGTTAATACTCATTTTAAACAAAATGTAATAAATAGCCAATCGCTATTTATTAATGGAAAATATTTTTGAGAAGAAAAAGACAGTGACAGAAGGAAGGGCATTTCCACAACATGACACTCCACCCACCATGTTTCATAGCATTTGCATGCATACTGAAAGCAGTATATATACTGCTATCGACCTGTTTATTATCCTTAAAAAGCAGGTTCAAAATGTAACCTGTAGAAATATTAACATTATTAGTGTTGAAATTCTGTATTTATCTCCAAAAACTGAACTTTGTGGACATTTCAAACTGCAGAACAAAATCTTGTAGTGGTTCATCAACATGATGTTTTATTATTCTACAGACTGTGTCTGAGACGGTCAGAACAACCAGTTTTTATTTTATTCATTTATGTGTCCTGTCCTGCAGTGTAGTCCTCACAAATGTTGTCTTAATGCCAGAGAGAAACTCGACAGATTTACTTCCACAAGTAGCAATCGCTATGATGCTCCACTTGATATTAATAAAAACTTTATTAGCAGTTATTTTGGGTTTATTTAAAATTCAGTGGATACAGAGATGGAGAGAGATTGGAGAGTAGATAAATAATATTCTAAGTTGTAAGAAGTTCTTGGTAAGGCTTAAAAACCTCTTTTTACTACAAGAGCTGGAAACATTTATAGTTTGAATTTTCTCTAAATCAGGATTATAATTTCATGATGTTCTAATAAATGAAAAGAAGATTTAAAGTTCCATCTGTTAGTTTCTGAATACAGACACAGCATTGTAACCGGAAACTGGACATGGCTGCCATTGTATTTTCTCTGTTGGTAGAAAAGGAAATGTCACTAAAATACTTCTCTCTGATTTTATTCAGTTCCTCAACAATAAGGGCAGTGATGACTGTGATATGCTATTCATATGTGTTAATAAGCTCCAAATAAATCCAAGTTATAATAGCCTTTTCCTGTGTTTATGGCTTATTATCTTGGGTATCATTAGAGTAATTATGAATGAGCTATTATCTAACACTGTTGTTTTGTTGCTATCTGAATGTTTTCAAAGGGACAGGCATTTAGATCCAGCTGCTCCGTTTTTACAATACTGTGTTTTTGGAATGACAGAAAAATAGACATGAACCTTTAAAAAGCTTTCCCCACGTATATAGATGTTCTTTAGACCGGTAGAGAAAACCTAATTTACCATAAGCAAAAACATAAAAAATTTAAAGCAGGAACATTCTGAATTCAGGATATGTACACAAACTAAAGCAATCTCAAAGGATCTTTTTTATTGTACATCTCACTGCATCTCAGACCTTGACTTAGTCATTCTTGTCTGGTTTATCTTATACAAGTTCTCCAGATCTAGATGGTGAATTAGTCTCTTGACATCATCTTCGTCTACAGATGTTCAATCAAATTATGTTCTAGTGGAAAACTTTCACTTTCCTCTCATGAAACAAGTTTTTCATTTACATTTCTCCTTGGACTCACTCTGATGCTGATTATTATTATGGTTAGTCTTTCTTTCTCCTGAAGGGTTTCAGTCAGATATTTAGACATTGTGACTCTGATTCACATCTCATCAAACCCCCGTTCAACCAGAACAAAAGCAAGCTGAGCATTTTAAGTGATTCTTTTAACACAGTTTAGGTGGGATGGCCTGGTCCGAATGCCTAAAGGCACTCGGACCTTTAGGCCACATCATGTGGCCATCCCACAGTTTAGGTGGGATGGCCTGGTCCGAATGCCTAAAGGCACTCTGATTGGGTAACGTTTTGTTTTACGAGGCATCACTTGGACTCCTGCTGATCTGTATCTGCTCTTGCACTGAGATATGGGGAATCATACCTTTTCCTCTCACAGCTTCTTGCTTCTTTCCTTTCCTTCTGCTCAGACAGAATTGAGTGAGAGGGATTTTCTTTACACTGCTCCTTTAAACTGGAAATTTGAAATTGTGACATAATTTATTTCATTGCATCCAAACTAAAAGTTCTTGATGTTGATTCAGTGACATGTATCTGTTTTTTATAGCTTGTAATTTTCTTTGACCTAGGTAATTTTGTGTTTCGTTGGCTGCTGCTTCTTTGCCACAAAAGATTTTCTTTGCAGAAAAGATTTTCAATCTCATCGTGATTTCATCCCAGTAAAATAAAGGTGGAATAATAAAAAAAATGCATGTATTTTCTTCAGTTATCAATGTCTATTTTTACTGTACAAACCATTATACAATGGTTTGTACATTGTATAATGATACAGATTCTTTAAGAGCCTTCTCCTTACTGATACTATTATGATTAAAGTATTTCATGACTTTTATGGCTTTAAGGGATGTAAGTGTGAATCATGAGGTAAATGCAACAGAATTTAACTTTATTTCAGGTCAATTAGATTCACTATTTTTGATGGCAAGTTTGAATCAATAAGTGCCAGGATGTGTCGACTTCTGAAGCCACCTTCTTATTCTGTACATCCCATCCCACACTAACAGTTCAGCAGGGGGTGCAGGCCTGTTGGTGGAGTTCATCAACGTCTCAATCAAACCTTAACTTTTCGTACCAACAGCAACACAAAGTATTTATAGATTAATAAAAATCTCACATAATATATATTTATTATTTATATTTCTTTATTTATACTTTTGATTTAAAGATAAGTCACCAGTGTCTGAGATGAAAACCAAGCAAACACATTTAAAAGCCTTCTTATTAAAAACCAGCATGGAAGGAGCAAGCAGTGGAGATTTTAAAGTAATGTAAATAAATAATATGCACAGAAACATCAACAATATGATATTTTTACGACAATCCATAAAAAATTAAGATCTGATTCATTCAGAAAAAAAAATTGTCTCCAAAGTAAGAAATAGTTTACTAATTTAAAAGGAAAAGGTTGCACATTTTACTTTAAGGTATAAAATTGTCCAACACAAATTATCAAACTGAAGCTCAGGTGTTTAATCCAGGATGTCATAAATGCTGTCAAATTCCAGAAATATTATAATTTTGCTGATTTTTAAACGGGAAGTTGTGATCCGAAAATGTAAACAAGGTTTATCAAGTTTTAAAAAAAATTTGTGAAATGAAGTTACATTAAGAGAAAGTATTAAAAATGTTGCATTGAGAAGGTTTAATATAGATGAATATAAATAGAATGCTATAAAATAAAGAACAGTTCAACCGGGAAAGACTCATACACAGACAGAGAGTGGTATTAGAAAGTTTAATTGACCAATGAAAGTCTTTGGTGCTCGGACCCAGGAGGAAGACGTTACGCTGTAAACTGCTGTCAGAGAGAATGAGCCACCGTGTGTGAAGATGTCTTCCCCCCTTAGGCCTGGTGGTGGAGAAGATGCCAAAGACTGAATGGATATTGAAGTCTTGAGCTGAAGGCGGAGGAGGGGTGGAGAAAGGTTGAAGCTCAGCCAACGAGCAGAAGCCGATGAATAGCTGAACTTTATAAAAGGAGCGACGCTTGGGGATTGGAGGAGGAGATCATCACTGATAGGTTGGAATCGAGACGCATAATGACATCTTGGTTGGGCGGGTGAGATGAATAGAGTCTTTCAGTTTGAATTTACGCCTAGATTCCTTTCAGCGACAAATGTAGAAAAAAGAAATCACTATTAAAAATTAATATTTTTAATATTAACTTGTTCTATTTATTCATCATATGAATTAATTGATAGAATCATCTAAATGATTCCCTCACATAAACTCTGGAAGCAGACTCACAAAAATCTCTGCGTTGACCAAACCTTTCTCTGAAACAACGCAGAAAACATCAATTTCTCTGGAATCTGATCGATCAATAAAGCTCAGCAGCAATAGCTGCACAGACCGAAACAGCGGAGGGCAGGCCTGTGATTTCCATTATTCATGCTTGTGGGTGAGGAGCTTTCTGCGATGCTTCTCTGCATCTGCTTTCTCAGAAGCATACCTGTCCCAGCTTGCTGTGCTGTTACACAAAACTATTATTCATAAGGCAGAAAGGATGTACGTTACACAGATATGCTGCACTCTGCAGCTTCAAACCAAAAAACTTGTAGATTCACGTTTCACTGAGAGGACAAGAACATGTTAGCCGGAATAATACAAAAATCTTTTAATGGACTGGGACCTGATGATGTGTCATGTAATCATATTGCAATAATAATAAAAAAAAAAGACTCACAAAAAGGTTCACTGTTAAAAGCAGCAAATGATAATTCTACTTAATTATATGAAACATCAATTTGTTTCCTTCATCAAAGAGCAACCTTACTATAACAGAAACCAATAAACAACTAAATATTTTTATCATTAAAGTACCAGATTTTCCGGACTGTAAGTCACAGTTTTTTTTATAGTTTGGGCCGGGGTGCAACTTATACTCTGGAGTGAATTATGTGTGAAATTATTAACAATTATCATATCATATCACATGTTATTTTCACACTGAACCACAGAGGGCGCTCTAGGCTTGTGTTGATAATCTGTGTGGTAGAAGCTACCTCCGGAGTTAGCGGAGTTTTTTTACAAATGACACCAAAAATGAAGATTTAGTGATTTGGAGAGACACGGATGGTTTGGTAAACTTGTTAGCATGTTATTTATGCTATAATTATCTGAATAACTCTTAATATGTTATGTTAACATACCAGGCACGTTCTCAGTTCGTTGTTTGTAACGTTAGTACACCGTACAATTATTCAGCCTGTTGTTGTCTCTATTCTATTTTTATTGCCTTTCAGGATGACATATCTGTTCTTGGTGTTGGATTTTATCAATTAAATTTCCCCCAAAAATGCAACTTATACTCCGGTGCGACTTATAGTCTGGAAAATATGGTATATTTCTTCTCAAAATGTTGTAATTTCTATTAAAGTTATTTTTTTTAGAACTTCTTAAATCAAAGAACCTATGTGTGTTCATGCTAACTCCCTGATCATGGCTCAGTATTTGTACATTCACCGATTTGTGTGTAAAACCTGTCTTTTTTGCCTCATAGAGCATATCTGACTTATTAAAAAGAAAGCTTGAAAAGTTTAAATTTCTAGTATTTATCTATATTAAAGTGATCAGAAATAATTTAGCCTAACAAGAAGTTAAAGAAAGTCCTTAAGAGAACTAAAAATGGACTTAACATAATGAGCTCCTCAGAGACCAAACCTTTTCATCAAAATCTCTTTCTGAAACTTCAAATCAAATGTTTTAACACAACAGCTTCAAATAAATGTGTTATTTAAAGAAGCGTCTGAAGTGGAGAATGGATAAATCAAATTGAGAAAGAACTTTAAGGTCCAGCAGATTCTGACATCCATAAGATGCTTTATTTTCTGGGTCTTGTGTCAGCTCTCAATCGTTCCTGGATCTGTGGTTCTGAACACATCGGTTCTAAGCTCAACGGACAGGAAAAATCACAGTACACATGTTTGACCCAGCTTGGAGGTTGTGTTTCCAGGGAGGAGCTGACTGTTTTCATCTGACACAGGATGTTGTGTGTCAGAGAAGGTTGTTTGCATTTCCCAAATACAGACAGTCAGTTTTATAGGTGGTTCCTCTCTTTGAAATTCCAAACTGAGTTGTAAACAACACAAAAGCTGGGTTCTGTCTCAATCACAGGTACTGGAAACCTAAATATAGTGGAGCTAGTTGGAAATGTAAAATTAGGCTGCTTTCTGACTGATTTGGCACTATGCTGAGCGACATCGTCCATTTGGAAAACTCATTTGGAAAACTCATTTGGAAAACTCATTTGGAAAACTGAGATGCTGCTTCAGCATTTCCTCTGTTCTTCCCAGTTGGGATCATCTTCTCAGACTTGTGAGATTCCTTCTTTCTCCTCCAAATGTCTGGCTAAGTTCTATTTCAATCAGACTACGGGACATGTGCCCTTTCTCTGATGCTTGGCGTCTTCACCATTTTACAGTAGATAATGACACTCTCACTGTTGGCACATTTTACACTGAAACTCATTGATCTCTGGGACACAGAACCTGTCTTCTTCCACACAGTTCACAGCTGGACGTTGTGCTAAAGTGTTTGAACAGATAAACTTGGCATTTTCAGGCAGCGATGACAATATCTAACAGAGCAGATTCTTAGATTTTTTGTTGTAAAAATAGGTTTAATAATATAATCAATGTAAAAATTTAGACTTCCTCCAAGTCCAAACATTTCACCACAATGGCAAAAATCATTAAGTTGAAAGTGTCTGTGGGCCATAATGTTGTTTAGATTTATTAAAAAAAGATATTTTTCAAATGCTTAGCCGTAGAGTAAACATTAAAAATGTAAGAAAGTTGACACAAGGTAGTAATTCTCTTTTTTTTTGTTTTATAAAGTTTGCCTTATTCAAACAAAGAATTCTGTCAGGTCTTATGTTGTTTTGATTTATTGATGTTTCGTTATATTCTGTGTTCCTTCGTCTGTTACTTTGATTAGACCAGCTTTGTTAGCTCAGGTTGTTTGTTCCAGCTTTCACTCTCCCAGTACTTCTGCTCCTCCTGTTACTTCCCCTCTGACTCCCTGCAGGCTTTTGTTCCAGATTTCTGTGCTTTTTGCTCCGCTTGGCTCCATGGTTTTTTTTCTTCATTGTTTTTTCATTATAGTTACTAAAATCTATTCAACGCCTTTGTCACTCTCAAAATGTTCTCTGGGATGGGGTTATTTAAAACAAAAACTTTTTTTGCAAGTTTTGGGAACATTTTTCTGTACCTTGCAAAATTTAAAAAGTCAATTAAAATACGTTTTTTGTTGCCTCAGGTCTGTCTTTGCATAAACGTTGATGGATGTTTGTGACTCTATTCACTATAAAGTGAAAATGGTTTTTCCATCTGTAACATTTTCCATATTTATAAAGAAGTCAAGTTATCTCAAAATAATTAATGCCTAAAAAAAGTTCAGTTTTGGTAAATCGGTTGCAAATGTGTCTCAAGCCACAGGTTCAAACTGTCATGATTTGTTGTAGGTTCAGACACAGAAGCAGGGAGGTGAGGCAGCAACTTAGATGATTTAATGAATATAATGAGATACAGGTGAGCACTGTAAAAAGAACTCAAACACTGGTAGCAATAGTAAAACAACAAAATGTCAAACTGGAAAGACAATGTTTGTGTTTCCAAAGGGGAAACACAGACACAGGTGGGATTAAATACATAAGGAAGGTAGTCAGGGGAAACGAGGGACAACTGCGAACAATCTAGGGGTAGCCGGGACAACATGGAGACTCAACTGGACACAGAAACCTAAAATAATACACAGAAAAACCAAATCCTCACGCACACCTGTGCAAAGTGATCAAATGGGACGCTTAGATCTATTGCCCGTTCTAAAATAGAACAGCATGATCAACAGATCCAGGAGAAATAAAACTGATGGAACTGATCACATTTCATACTTTCTAGTTAGAAATCTAAGTTCATATTATCAGTGTCTTGTTTTTTTTATTCTTGGATCTGTACACAAAATATGTGGGATTTTTTGTGCTTTTAATACTGTGCAATGTAATAAAAATGAGAATAACATGAGTGTTGTGCCAAAGAGGCGTTCTGTCTTTTCTCCCTGAAACAGGCAACCTGCTTTCTACGACTCAATTTAATGGTCTCGATCATTTGTATCCGCTCTGCTGATTGTTTATTGCCTGTCACATGGATGCCACTCTTAGCCTCAGAATGTCGCAACATGTCTTCAGCCTTTCCATAATGAAGATGATAAGGTTGTCTTCCTATGCAGGTAGTAAAATTCATCGTTCAGCTGCTGTAAAGACAGGTGATATTTTTCAGCTGGAAGTGGAAAAAACTGTATCATTGCAGGTTTTGCATAAAAAGAACAGCACTGCATCATTCTCAAATGAAGCAAAAGGATTAAACACATTCGTATACTTCAAAATGATGGTATTTGGTGTGCGTCCGGCTCACCACTAAAACTGACTCCAGGGTTTAGCTTACCGTTGGATTATATAGAAACTGCTGGGTTGAAAAGATTTACCCAGAGAATGGAGACAGGCATGACAATCAATAATAATTAAGTTCTTAATGTGTCTCACTTTACACAAGTGTTTTACAACAGGCAAGTTTGCTTGTGAACTTCCCAAGGTGAAAGTGTAAAGAGGGAAGATCAGCTTGTGGATAAATTTTTAACACCATGTGCAGAGTGAAAACGGGGCCAAAGCGCCGCATGTAATTGATGAAATCATGACATGTCAGTCAGCATCTGCTCACAGGCATTAAGTCGAGGCTAAATTTGCTCCATTTGCATTTAGAATTGCCCCCTGGAATTGTTTTGATTCATCGTCTCATTTGCTTTTATTCCTTTTCATTACAGTCATGAGGTAATGGGAGGTTTGCAAATGTGCTGTGACACACCGGGTGTGATTACTGCACCGCCATGAACTGCCTGACAACTACACTTCCTCCTCCACCCTGCCCCCCACACACAAGTCAAATGACTGCTGTCACTAAATGGCATTTAGATTCGTATAGATCCAGGTAAGATTTATTTATTTTTTTTTAATTTGGCCAGTCTGACAGATTGAGTTAATTTTGAAAATGTTCTAACTAGTTTTTATACACAGGCTCCAAACACTTACTTTTATCTGTTGAGAAATATTTGGCTTTTACTGGATTTAAAGAGGTTAAAAGATGCATTTGTTTTATTATCACTTTTGGTTACTGTTGTTAATATGAATGGATGTGTAAGACATCTATTCTGGTTTTGCAAACAGTATCTCAGTCACAGATTGGTTTTCTGGCTGTAATGAGAATCTTCTACTAAATTCACACAGTGGAATAAAAACAAAACAAATGTACCAATCAGAATGCTTTACAAATAAAGAAAAGGATTTATAGCAAAAAGCATGTATGTGATGTATTTGATAAACGATGGAAGATGATAAGGGACACTGAAAAAGAAGAAAACAAATTAAGACTTTATTAACAAAATTCTGACTTTTCCTCATAATTGACTTTTTTGATCTCAGAAGATTACATTTTTCTCTCAGTGATCCTGAGATTTAATGAGCTGAAGAGCATTTAGTTCAGTTAAATCTTATTATGTCAATGAGCATTTTTAGAATTCGTTGTTCAACACAGTTTGAGTTCCATTTCTGTCACGTGGCTGAATCCCTTATAGAAGGAAAACAGATACTGTAGAATGACAGTAAGATGGAACTACTGCATGGACAGAGAGAACATAAAAACGTCACAGGAAGACTCAATTGGATATTACAGGCCATAACCTTCCTGCTATAGGGTAACTATGCTAACAGCAGCACCACCGCTTAACACCCCCAAACTCCATCTGATGCTGATAATCATTTTCAGTTTGAGATCAATCAATTTCAATAGGCTGTCAAGCTTCTTCTTCTTTTTTTTTTTTTTTACATTTCTCTGAAGGAATGTTTCATTTTGCAGCTTGGCATATTTCCCAGCTTTGCTGCACCTGACCTTTTTACCAGAGGTTGAAACAACAACCTGCAGAGACAGCTTTCTGTTTGTCCACAAATGGCAACTACATCTAATAAAAAAAAACTGCTCTCTTATCATGACTCCTTTGGGAAAACACATCAACAAATGCAAAACATCACAGATTCTCTACAGGTCAAGGGAGCCATTTTCTATCACTTATCCCCTCTCAAAGTTTTGTCTCCAAACTGTCAGTTCAACAGAGGCTCAGATTGAGCAGAATAGCATTTGAAATATACAAATACTCCTCTTTAATGAGTTATGCTGTAGCTTGCAATGTGTTTAGTCACAGAAAATCTAATCTAACAAAAATATATGTTGCTTTCTGAAACACCACCCCATTGCAGAATGTAAAGAGTTCTTCATTTACCCAGTTCCTCAAAATCAGAAAAAAAACATTACTGATGCTCTTTGGTAGCCTGACATTTGTCTGATAATCTTTTACTTTCATATCCTTCATTGGGAAGATATTTTAGACCACTGTGCAGGGAATCTCTTTGTGCTGCAGAACCAGCCATGTGGGTCAGAAAACTTCCCTCAAACTTGGCAAAGACTTTGTATCTGGTTCAGCTGCATCCTCTAATTAATTCATGTGAGAAATTATCATTTAGTTTCATTTACAGAACATATTCCTAAAGCTCGTGGAACATGCTCCACCGACTTGTTCTGTTATGTGGATGAAGGTCCTGTGGCTCCCAACAGAAGTCCTCCTCATCATCTCAGTGACACAGTTCAGGTCAATTTCTCCTCATTGTCATCTTCATGACTGCCAAAGTGTTAAATTATTTTCAGGGTCACATCTAGCGTGGAGTAATTGCTTGATGCTAATTGGCCCCACAGCCGAATCCTGTCAATCATCCCGAGGGTGGCGGGGGCTGCAAGAGGGAGGCTGGTGAAGACAAGAACACACCACCAGGTGGCAGTTCACCCTCTAGGCTGCTCTGGATGCTTGCCACTTTCACACTTACTTCACTTTTCTCCTTGAGGTATGGAGAGACTTTGATTTGGAACCTGAGAAATCCTCTGCATGCAGTGTTGATCTCTTGAACCGTATTTGTGCTTGTTGATGAGCTCTCAGCAGGGGCTGAATGGGCCACCTCTTTGAACTCCTGATGCCTCAGGCTGACAACTGTCTTGAACACCATACCATTCAACTTCCAAGTTCAGTGACTAGTCCATCCATGAATATTTCCTGAAAATTCATTGAACATCTTAGAACTGACATTTTCGTCAGTTCTAACTTTTGTAACTTTCGAATACAATCAGATTCTATTGTTGATCAAATCTAGTAGGTTTTCGGTATTTCACAGCCAATTCCCAGAGATTGATATTCATGTCAGAAGAAAAAGTAGAATGTATTGCTGTAGGTGGAATGCACACATTGCTACAACTTTACATTAGTGTAATCTACATTTTTCTTTTAACAACCTTTGCCTAATGTAAAATATAAATTCTTCTTTGGAGTATAGTTCAGATTTATTCTTTTATACATCTTCAGTGCACAGCCAAAATGAACTTCCAGCCTACGAGGCACAGCAGTCATGTGGGACCAGCTTTAGTTCATCAGTCTTATTCAATAGATTGGAATATATTCAATTCCATGAAGCGTGTTTCTCAGAATAAAGCTACCATTTGAAAGCTGAAAACGTTTAAGAATTACATTTCCTTAACCCCACATTTTTTTATTTTGTGTCCAAAATTCTAATCTAAATGTTTTGTTTTCATTGGCTGTATACAGAGCAGCCTGATGTTAGCGCATTGATCACTGCATGATCACACAAATGTCCACCATTTACCAAATCAAAACAAGAATTTTGCTTCTGATGTTACCAGACCAAAAAGTATTAAAAATTCTCATTATTTTGCCATTTAGCAAATAGAAATAATTAGGTTATTTAACAGACATAAAGTAGATGTGTCTCATTAAGTTTGACTTAATGAGGAAAACGTATCTATTATCTGTGGTGAATGTTTCTATCTGGTTTTACCTTTAGCTGTGATAACAGACAAGCTGCTGAGCTCTGACATTGCTGTTAATTTGCAATAAAAATATTTATATTCAGATATACATCCATAAATCACTTTGTAATGAGTACAAATGGTGCTATATTAAAAAAAAAACCCAATATTTTCTTATGAGTTGCTGTAAACTGTTGTGATGGTGTTTACATGCTGTTGAGATGAAACTGGTCAAATGTTACGTTGCTGATTTTCAAGCTGTCCTGTTGTAGCTTCACAGACATGCTGCCTGCATCTCTGTTCCTCAATTGCTGGTTAAACTGATAAATTTAAAGAAAAGTCACTGAATGTTGTAATTTTTCCAGCTGATAGTTAATTCTATGAATTGATCCCATGTCTATAAGTGGCTGAAGTCTAGCTTAGATGTCTATAGAGTGTTTTTTCAGCTAATCTGCAGTCAACACCAGATCCCAGTATGACTGGAGTTATGTAACACTGGTACTCAGTGGACTGTAGCGGCAACATTGTGACTGAGGCTCAGGATGGAGGTAAACTGGACCATGGACTGGGACTGTAGATGTGCTGTTAGCTGAAGCTCAATGTTTTAGAGAGCTCGAGCAAAATGAACAAAAAAAAAACCAAACAAACAAAAAAAAAACTTTCTCAATCAAAAATATTTATATCCATTAAACGTCTTCAAGTTTTTCATGTTACATCCCTAAATTTTAAAGTGTTTTGTTGGTTGATTGATATTCTTTACAAAATAAATATACAAAATTCTTTGTATTTTGTCTCCTGACTCAGTGTTTCATAGATCATGCATTTCTTGTCATGTCAGGAGATTTCATTAGTTGTGATTGCACAAAGGCCAAACTAGAGAATATGTAATCTACTTTTACACAAATTCTCACCAGAAAGGAAGAGTTGACCTTAGGGATTACATTCTGACATGAATATACTTTTTTTCGATCGTATTAGATGAGCTTGTTTGCAGGTTTCTTTCCGGGCACTCCAGCTTCCTGCCACTGTCTGATTTAGTTTGGCCCCACAGGCGTTAAACTTAACATGTTTAGTTAATTGGGCTCTAAATTTTTTGTACGCATAAGAAAAAAAAAAAAAATTATTATTAAAAAAAAAATTATGTAAGTTGTGATGCTATATATATATATATATATATATATATATATATATATATATATATACAAAACTTGGAATGATAGATTATACAACATGAAGAAATGAATATAAGCTACTTTTCCTTCTACCTTGGAATGAAGGGGACTGTAGGAGTCCTGCTACTACCTGCTACTAACACCATACCTCCCTAAGTCACCAAATATAAACCACATTTTGACTTTAAGACTTGAAATTTAGTATAGATTGCACATAGGAGCAGGAAGTGATTTGATCTCTGAAGAGAACATGGTGATATTAAAAATGCTGCCTTTTGCGCTTTTTTTAACAGTTGGCTGCCAGAGTGTATTACAGACTACATTCTGTAATACATGTAGTCTCACAAGTTTTTCAGCTTATAGGCAAAGACTGCAGACAGACTGACAGATCTAAAGCTGAACAGAGTGCACAGCTTGTTGATGACCCACTACTTGGCTTGTGGCTCTGAATGCTGAGGATCTGCCACTTACGGAGCAACATTAATGTGACTAAAGACACCTGGAAGTAAAACATTTAACTGAGGGGCGTGGCAGTGTCACATGACGTGAGAGCCCAACACATGTACAAGATTTTAAATTCATTTCAGTTCTCTTATGTCCATTTCTGTGGCACCAATTCAAACAAATGTCATCTCAAAGCACTTTCCAAAAAACAAACAAACAAACAAAACAAAGGTTTCAGTTTCACCTCATCCATTTCCTTTCGACCAACCCAGGGTGACCCCGCCTCTCGCCTGTTGACTGCTGGAGATAAGAACCAATCTTCACTGTTTACAGACCCCAGTGAGGACTCTATAAACCATCCATCAATCCATTATCATACATCTACCCATGTATGATAATAGATTGATGAACATTCCCATTAATTCTAGTTATCAAAAACTATATTTATTGAAAAGCTAAGGGTGCCAAACAACTTACAATGTAAACATTCAGCAGCCCCAGTTAAATACATTTTAGTTTTTCTCACATGATGCAAGCATCATATGAATTTCAGTCATCACCAGAGTATGACGTGTTTGAATATGGATCCAGGTTCCAAGAATAAAGAGGCCATTTGATGAACATGTGCACCATTCATCTGTTTCCACCGAAAGACGGATTTGTTTGGATGGTGCTCCAATAAAATGAGTCATTATTAAAGAACTGAATTTTAAAACAACATGATGGAAGAGGCGTAATTGGGTCATCTGAGTAATCACAGCTCAATGAATTCTCCTAAACACACATTAGGTTTCCATTGACTGAATCTTACAAACATACAGCTCTTTTTGCTGTGACACTGTTAATATAATATAAGCTCTATGAGCTGCAAGCAGCCGGTCTGCTATTAAGGAATCAACCATAAGACTCAGTCATTTGTATCATCTGGTGTCGGGCTTGTAAGAGTCCAGTTAAACGATGCATAATTTGGGCCAGAGACTGTTTCAATAACTAATTGATCCACTTCCTCCAATGTCTTAAATGATGAATTGGTCAAACAGTCCCATCTTGATTCACATTTGAGTAGAGATGGAGCAGCACAGAAATTTGCTTTGGTTTTCCATTATACTGAGAAAAATATTGTATTAACACAAGCATATTGGTCTTACTGTATCTTGGTGTATTTACCATCTTTTTGTTTAAGGAAAAACTATCCAAAACAACCTGACTCTGTGTAAAAAAAAAATATATATATATCCCATTGTAAATAGCTGATAGATTCTGACCACAAAGTAAATGTAAAATTTCATACTAATAGTTATGCTCACAGGTTCCTGAAATTTTGTTGTTAGTGAAATAGTGACACTTCCTCATCCAGCCTAACAAAGTGATGTTTTCACAAGTTTCTGTGAATAACTGCTTAAAATCTCCAAAAGCAATGTCTTTGACAACCTAGATAATCTGTGGATATTCGAGCATGATGGAGCCATTGAGTGGCTGGGTTAGTGTAATATGAAAGTGGATCCCCATTATGAGATTAAGATTTTGTACCTGTATGTTAGGAAAAGCAACAGATCTGAAGCTTGACTGAATTTGTGGTCAATTCTCAAAAAGCAGCTGGAGAAACAGCAGACTACACACTGCCATTATCTGTAATGGTCGATAACATGATTCAGGCCTGTTAATAGATTTAATTCCCAGTTTCCTAAATGTTAACATTGATTTAACCAGCTTCAATGAGATTTTTAACTAAACAGAAGAGAAAAAGGCCAATGTTCCGCAGGCATTTGTTGTTCTTGGATTTTGGTCTTCCTCCTCCAGCCGCACCTTTAATATTATTACATTTGTTTTATCTTTTTTTGTTTGTTTGTTTTTGACTCTGGATATCAGCCTGCCTCCAAACATCCATTAGTCATCCATTCAGGCTAAACTCATGTACCCAAAATAAATGTGACAAAATTACTAGAATAATTGACAGGATATGCCAGGAAAATATTCTGATTATCTTGAGGAAACTATATTTCCACCTTTGCGAGGATATCAAGTGTTGGAAACGTCAGTGGCATGGCTGTTCATTGACGCAGCAGGGTATGTAAATGATAAATGATATAACGGCTGCTTTGCCACCTGTGAAAGCTGCACACACTCCTCTTGCTCTTAAGAAAAGCAATATGGATCCTGGTACTGTGTGAGGTGATGCTGTTTGTTGGTTCAGCACAAAGCTTTGTTTGAAAGTACATTTTCAAAGCTGTATCCAGGCTTATGTTGCAAATACGGAGAGCTCAGAGCTACAACTGAACCCAAATATTTACATACACTGTAGAAAAAGAAGCATAAACCATATTTGAGTCGTTTTTTTATTACTTGAGTCAAACACTATAAGTATCTTGATACAAGCTTTTCTAAATCGTTTGTCCTGACAAAACTGGGTCTGGTTTGCTGGCCGCCTTTTTGAGATCTGGCAACTGCAGTAATCAATGTGACTATGTGACTGAAGATAAATGCATGGAAGAGTTTCTCGAGTTCTTGTTGGGATGTTAGTCCTTTGATCCTGGAAGCGTTCTTTAGGTTAGAAGGTAAGATTTGGAAGGTTTGTAACTGTCTTTATGTGTTTCTGAAGGGTCAGGTCTGATTTTTAGTTTCCAGCTGTCATAACTGAAGCTGTGTACCACTCGATGGTTCCTCTTTAGGTCCAACAGTGATGATGTCAGCTTTGTTTCTGTTAATCTGGAGAAAGTTATGGTATGTTCACACATTGTTCTGTTCTAAGCATCTGTTCATTGCTTGGATGTGTTAATAGTCACCTTGTGACATCGTAAAATAGAGATGTGTATCATCTGCATTACATAACTAATCTTGTTTCCTGTTATAACCTGAGACAGTGGAAGCATCCTAACCCTAACCCCTAGATATTGAATAGGAGGGGTTCTGGGGTTGAACTGTGGACAGAAGCCACCCTGCATGTAACTTCTGTCCACACTAACAAGGTGTTATTCACTCAGATAAGTCCAAATTCTTTAGGCAAGATCAATAGTGTCAAATGCTGTGCTGAAATCCAACAGAACCAACGCTGGCTCTTCCACAGTTTGTATTCATGTGGATGTCATTGAACACTTCAACAAAGGCAATGTCAGCACTTTGGTGAGCAGGTTGTGCCTCGGCCTGTTCTTTTTTATTAATTGTTTCTGTCATGAAACGGTGTGTGGAGGTGAGGCAGACGCTTGGAGACCCAGGATAAGGTGAAAAAAGGAGGTTAAAATAATCCAAAATGTATATCGTATATCCAACAATATACAGCAAGTCCACGACCAGGCAGAACGGCTGAGCAGAAGCCAGGGCTCAACACCGGTAGCAACTGGTCACACGGCTGGGACAACAGGCAAAACAGAATGACGTAACAAGCGACAAGGACCTGATGAGGAACAAAGGACACAGGTGGGATTAAATACACAGAGGGTAATCACAGAGACAAGACACACCTGGGAGCAATCAAGGGACAAACAGGACAACGAGGACAGTCAGGGACAAGAACAACTCAAAATAAACACACAGAAAGACACAGAACATGACAATTTCAACTGCTGTTTTAAAAACTTGGGGGGATATGAGGGCCATATTAATCTTGATGTATTAAACATCAGATTGAAAATAAAGTATTGTATGACAATATACATTTCTCATGACTCTGAATTATAACAAATAATTCAGAATCATGAATACCAGATGATGCTGAAACCCCTTGGCACCTGTAAGTTATTTTTCGATTTTTTGCTTACCTGAATAGTCAAGAAAAACAAATTAAGAGCTGAGAGGTGACTGTGTGGGTGGCTGATGCACATCTCATCCCGGTGGTTTTCAAGCTTTGCAGGCCAATCCCTCCCCCTTTTGGTGGAAGAAACATCTCTCACCCGTAGTAGAAGAGAGCTTGGAAGGGACATATTGATCTAATATCTAAACTGTAAGTAGTTCAGCAATTGACTGATTTGTGTAACCATCTTGAAAATCCCTGCAATATTAATCAGTTGCATTTCACTACTGCCTCTCAGGATCTGTAGGCTGATAGTTTCTCCCTTCTTCAGAAGGAAAGTAGATTTTTGAGAATGTTTTTGTAGACCCATAATTTTATTTTTGCACACACTTACCAATTTTATTCTGTTCTTGTTATTCAAACTAATTAATTTAGAAGTACTGTGTAAACTAGGCTGAAAGTGAAAGTAATTACCCCTAAACTTAAAAATTGAAAAATTATTTTAAATACTGTACCTTCCCCAGGGGATCCCTAAGATGTTGTTAATAACAGCTTGTGGTTTATAAATCTCATTGGTGCCTAAATTGTCCTGTTTAGACAGAGGCTGTTTTATGCCACCACAAAGAACAATATTTGCATGTTACAAACGTCTTTTGCGTTTGCTTTATTGTCACATCAAAATGTATCAGATCATTTTTCTTTTCATTTCTCATTTTATTTTGGTAAATTGTCCACATCACAAGAAACAAAAAAGAAAAAAAGACACAACAATAAATAACCCAGAGTTTACCAAAAAAGAAATAGGCTGAACCAAAGCTTATTCTTGCCTACAAACAACTTTTATTATGAGACACAGATAATTAGTAATTACAAAAACTTGGTTTTAGATGATAACGTTAAGGGGAAAAAATTGTCTACCCCACCCAGTCTATGTGAAAACATCATTTATTCTGTTGTTCATATTTGAAGGAAACACATTTTTGAATAAACATAGTCAAAAATGTTTATTCAAAACTATGTTTGTTCAAAACTTCAAAAACCTGGAACAGAAGCTGTCTGACAAGATGAAATAGGCTAAATTATATTTTAAAAAGCGACACTCAATGTGCTGAGCTAAAAACCAGAAGATTGTAGAAAGAAAATGTTTTTTGTAAGATAAATGTTCTGTCTGGACTTAAACTGGATACCACTACATGACCCTAAACATGATGGAAAGTCCTCCACAGTGGATAAATTAAAGGAGGCAAAGATTCCTCTACACTAACATACAGAGCTAAGTACTTTATGAATTTAGTGAAATTTTTACAAAATTCTGAACAATTTCTTTGAACTATGTCGGGTGTACCCAGGACTATTTCCACATTTGAAAAATAAAACAAAATAGTGCACTTACTATTTAAACAGCATCAGAATCCTAATTTGCATCCCGAAATAAACAGAACAATAAGATAAGGATGTTTATTGGTGAAATCATCACTCCAAGCAGTTTTTTTTTTTTTTAAAGATTCATGATATGCAAAGAGGCGAAGTCAGTTAAGAGATAATTTTCACACTAAAATTTGATTACTAAGACAGAAATCAATTGGAGGAGGCAAATAGCTTTTTGATTAAGATTCCCCAGATGCCTTAATGAAGACAGCTATGTCTTCTCTTTGTGCAGCCTCTTTGGAGGAGAAGCTAAGGTCTGCTAAAATGGACAGGCTTGGTTAGGAGAAGTGATGCTGTTAGTGGGAGGGCTGTAGACCTCAGGGTGTGAGAAGTGAGGTGAGGGAGGCATTACAGAGGGATAGGGAGTAGGGGTGTATCAATCACACCCACAAAACTCATCAAGGTCTTCTAGGAAAGTATGTGATGCATCCAGCGTTCAATGTCCCGGGCCAACACTGCACCATGGGAGGCCAATAACAGATCTGCAGCCGTTTTTCATCTAAACTTTAGGCAACATGTACAACAGATCAATTCCTCATGCGAAAGTCCCACATTCTTAGCATCTATTTAAAGTGTTTCGGATGATGTGCAATGTTAGTTTTGTTAAATTGGACATTTGCATGAAAGTTGGGCATTATAACGCATTTTTTGTACATTATTTGTCATGTTTCTAGGTTTAATTATTGTGGGGAAAATTTTTTGTTAACTGTCATTCCATCATTATTAGCAATACTGACCAAAATTCCAAAAATCATCAAAAGCCAGAAACAGAACATCTGGATTCATTCTCATATTAAATTGTTCAGATTTTATTCCTTTCACTCCCATCATGGCCACCTTTTCCTCATGTGGCACACAAAATATTGCAGACAATGGTTAGGCACTAGTTAAAAGCACGCACCTAGTGTTTCAGTAAATTGTTAAGACATAATTTGTTTCTAAATATCTGGTAAATTGGACGACTCTCATTTCCTTTATTTATGTAATGCATTCAGAGCAACATGACATTTCTTTTACTGCTTTATGATTTATGATGCAATTAAAAACCCTTTTGTGCGGCAGTAAATGAAGTGAGTTCCTAATGGTGGATTTATTGATAATGAATCAGGGGTGTTCCACTCATAGTTAGCCAGGAATAGCTTGGATTTAATAAAACTGTTTTAAGATTATTGTTTTTTGCCGAAATTTCTATTTTAATTGTATCATTATTATCTTATTTCCCAGAGGTTGCACTAATCAAATCAATCAGTGTCATTATTCAGAAACTTTGATCCAATTTTCACGAATTCCAAAATCAGATTTCCCATCCGTTTGGTAATATTTGCTCATTAACTGTGACTGTAACACTCTCCATTCATTGTTTTTTCATGTACTGGGTATAATTTTATTTGCTAAATTACATTTCTGTATGAGATGTTACTGTTGTTGTTGACATTTCTGTTACCTAACCTCTGTGTTGGTCAGAGAGACTCAAAACCTGGATTAAATGAAAGTTACGCATGTCCCCTTTAAGATGATACCAAACATTATATTGTAGACCTTTGACAATACCCATTCCATGAGCCTAAACCAGACATACACCAGTCTTAAAAACTCAATTTGTCCAAAGGGGTTGTTTACTTCATGAGCTGATAATTATGACTCAGCTACCAATTTGGAAGGGCTATCATGCCAAAATTTTAACTAGAGACAGGTATCTTTTCAAAAAATATCAATAGACTTTGCCACCCTGAAATGTATAAAGAAATGGTCTGATCCCTGGACTATTAGTTGAATTGCTTTTCAACCTATGATTCCACAGAGTGGCAGTAAGGCAACCTGTTGATCAGAGTGCACAGGTTCTGCTGGTGGCACAAATCAAACATTCTTTCTATTTGTGAGCTTACTAATTACCCATGTACTGGTTTGTCGAGAATAATATCTTATGGACACTTACCTCAAGCAAATCTTTAAGCTTCCTGAAATTGTGTAATACTCTAAGCAAGTCTGACAAACCTGGATACCGATCAGCTTATAAGTGATTTATTCAAGACTCAGCTTGTTACTGCAACCAAAGTGTTTGATTCTAGGTAGAAATATTTTCCTTTTTGCTCCCAAGGGAACCATCAAAGACAAGACAGGACAAGAAACTGACAAAGCAATAATGACATTCCCAATCTTCTATATCCCAAAACTCACCCATTCACAGGCCTGATCTTAGGCAATCAACGACAAACAAGTGCATTCTCTTTACCTGTAAGACCCAACTGAGCTCAGGTAATCTTCGTCTTTGTTCTTCATAGAAGATTCTGTCTGCAACAGAGCAGCCAATAAACCTGCTTTCCAGTAAACCAATTAAACATTTTTTTTGTAACTCTGCAATTGCACAGACAAAACCTAGATCACTACATTTCCGGGGATTCAAAGAGTCTGTAATACCTTACCACATCAGCCTGAAATCTCCTGGGTGCCATGTTGAGCTAAATATCCAGGTCAGGACAAACAAGTTTCTGCTGAACTGACTTAGGAAAACATTCTTCCTTCATCTAAACAATGTGAAAGTGTGTTTAAAACTTGAAAGGTGATCTACTGATGTCTAGTTTTAACTGAAAAATATCTAGGGTTGATTATATGAGATAATCTAGCCAGACTTTCAACATCTTTGTTTAGGCTAAAGTTTTAAGATCTCTGGCATGAAAGAGTCACAATTAGGAGATTTTTCTAAAATTTAAAGACAACGACTAATGTACTTTAAATAGGCACCAGTGGATTTGTGGTGTTTGAATAGTAGTGAGCCAATGTTTCTCTAAACAATAGTTCGTACATTTCTGTCCTCTATGTGTAACAGGTGTCTGTGATGATGTTGGTGAGGGGCTGGGAGTGGTGAGATAGAGTTTCTTCCTGGTATTCCAGGTCAGGATTCTCAGTCCCCTGATCAATCATCTAAAATCCTAATATTTATATGAAAGATGGTTCTACAAAATAGTTGTTTTAATGTCATTTGGTAAAGTTTAGAAAACCATGTATCACTTGGTTCCTCTTCACAACTATGCTCTGCTTTGTGTTGTCCTGTCACATAGAATACACTGAAGCTTGTGGCAGTTCCATGACAGAATGGGCCAAGGTTCAAGAGGAATGAAAACATTTGCATAACACTGTACTATTCCATGCAAAATCATGTGTGGTGGTGGATCTCCACTGTTCCTTCATCCCACTGATTCTCTCAATGTGTCTAGTAATGTCTCTTCTCCTAGCTTGTCGTCTTGCTCTCTCTGGTTCAGTAAGATGCTTTCTGTGTCAGTGAATTTTCTGCACCCATGCCTCTTGCCCACAAACTAACCCCAGGGGCGCAGCCTTGTTTTATGCATGTCCTCTTCCAGTCGCAAAGTCCATAAATGGTCGCTCAGTGAGAGGAAGTGGGCCAAGACTGCTGCTGGGATGTAAAAGGCAACTGAATGCTGCTGATGGGCAGTTCGAAGTTTCACTGACTATGGCTGATTGCTCCTCTTTATACTCTCATATAGTTCTCTTTGTGATGCCAAGAAAAAAAGTCTGCTACTGTATATCCAACTTCTGCTCCAACGACTGGAGTTTGTGTTTCTCTGCTGGACTGCCTTAGAAAAGAAATTCTCCAGGAAGAACTTGAGGGAGAAGATTTTTCATCTGAAGCAGATGAATGAACTTTTGAAACAAGTTCTGTCGATTTCCAAAACCTCCTTATTTTGTGACAATGACTTGTGCACTTAACATGGTCTGATACAGTTCTTTCATATCTTTTATTGGGAAACATATCAGAACTTAAATTAGAAACAAAGGCAGTGTGTTTTTCACATGTTTTCTTTTGAGAGGAGTTTATATTTCTTGCAGTTTTCCCACCCATTACCCACTGCCCACTGCCCACTGCTTCTCCAAAATTTAGTCATTGGGGCAGCAGGACCCAGAAATCCCTCCTCCTGTGGGACATACCTGAAAACCTTCAAACGACTTAAACAGACTTGTCTGGACTCAGAGGACCAATGATTTATCTATATCTATCTAGAAAGTGTTGACACCCATCCAGGTTATATCTCTTACAAACTTTTTCTAAAAAGTAATCATATTAAATTTAAAATATGTTAAATAGCGCATTGCAGTCAGTATTGAGTAGATTCATATTTAGTCATTGGTGTCATGGTGAGAAGGTCTTATTTGTAATTTTCCTCTGTTCTTCCTCTGTTCTTGCTGAGCTGTTCAAGCTCTGTTAGGTTGAATGGAAATGGACTGTGAAAAGTCCTGGCAAAAATTCTCTCAGCTTGAGGTTGGGCTTTGACTTGGCCACTACAGAACACCCATCTTGTTGCTTCAAACTATCTCTGTGTAGCTTCATCTGGAATCCTCAGGTTGTTGTTTTGCTTGAAAATAACTTTTTATCCAAAGTTGCAGTTTTCTTTAAGATTTAAACAAATTATGCCTTTTGGTGTTTTGTTAGTTTTTAGTTTTGATGTGGCTGCAGCATTTTGTAATCTTGATTTGAGCTGTTAGGTCTTGTTACCTTGATAGCTTTGAAGTGACCTGTTTTAGTTTCTCACAAACTGAGCGTTGAAGCTTTACCTAGCCTGGTTTTGCTGCAGGTTTATGGCCAAATATTTGAGAGCTCTGGGTTACAGCTCTTTAACTTTTGTTTTGAGACACTTTTGTTTACTCAAACCATGGTTTTGGGTAAACAAGAATACTGATTAACTAGAGGATGGACCTTCCAGACTCTGGTGTGTTCATACTACAATCACCTGACAGAGACATGACTCTCAGGTACGTTCTGTTCCACTTGTAAGACGACTAGCACCAATTAGCTTTATGGAATTAGATTACTTTTTATGTTTTTATATTTAAATTTAATCATCATTATTTCATAGAATCAGTTTTCAGTTTGACCTTAAAGTAGATTTTTATTTATTTTTGTTTTTTGTCAAAACCAAATTGTTGATTGAGATTTATCTGTACCCATGTGGACAAAGCTTTTTCTAGGACAGACACACCTGTAATTAAAAATTATATTAAATAGAAGTATTAAATTAGTGTTTTTTCTGATAACTTGAAGAAAT
The DNA here is from genome assembly GCA_010277015.1 of Poeciliopsis turrubarensis. NCBI lineage: Eukaryota > Metazoa > Chordata > Actinopteri > Cyprinodontiformes > Poeciliidae > Poeciliopsis > Poeciliopsis turrubarensis. Next base: position 445,783 of record VMRN01000158.1, on the reverse strand, counting down.
GTTTAATTAAATACACATTGACATTAGGTATCTTTTTCTGTCTTAGAGGAGCTTTTTATTGAATTACATTCATTTTTATTGGCCAACTTGACCTTTGACCTTAACCTAACCCCATGACAGCACTGATTTGGGCTTTTGGATGCCATATAGAGCAGTGCTTCCGCACAAGGCAGTATTTGTTTTAAAGTCTGGCCTTCTAAGATGAGAAATACTAACACACACATGCACATGCATGCAAACACATAAACATATTCAAAATAAACCATCTTCTTGGAATAAGAAACAATCTCAGAAAGAAATAAACCTGCCAGAGTTCAAATTGGTCCATTTTATTTGGTTCTGAAAGATTTATGAGCCGTTTCAAAGGCTTCAGGTTTGTCTGTTTGGTTTTGGCTTGAGTTGCTGCTGCTGAAATGTGAAGCCTGGTTTTCTGAGGTCACATTTTACTACTTTCAGAATTTCTAGATGATCTTCTTCCAACAGTGCTCCTTCCAGTCTTTAGCTCCAGGAGACAAATTAGACTTTATATCTGGATAATAGAGTATGACTGCAAAGAAATGAATATTTTACAAAGAATGTATATATAATTTTTAATTTTAATATTTAATTGAGATTGCATTACATACATGGTTAAATTACTGTCTGAAGCCTCGATTTTTAAAAAAAGTTTGTGTAATGAAAACTGCCTACACGGGTTCAAGACACCCTTTGTCAGATGCAGCAGCATCACTCCAGCACATAACAAAGCACCACCTTTTAAATAGATACTTACTTTAACATGTCCATATTGTGAAATTGTTTTCAAATTTTTCTGGAGGTGCTATTATGTTTCATTTTTTTTAATGGTTCTGTTAAGCCACAATTCTAAAGTTATGTTTGATTTTCATGGATTCATTTTCAGTAAGGTTTTATTGACTATCATTTGTTTTTTGACTATTAGCAGAGGGGAATCAACTATTTTGTCTACATGCGTAGCTGCCTCTTTTAATCCTATAAAACATTGTCATAAGAAAAAAAAAGCAAGGTGCAAATCAACAACATAGCTGAACATTTAAGATGAACATGAATCAACAGTATGAACTATTTTTTCATCTTATCATCTTAAAATGCACACAGTATTATGGTTTTATTGCTAAGAAGAGCTCTTTGAAGTTTTACTATGAATAGAAAACCTTCAGTAGGAAGACTTTAGAAATTCAAGTTTTTGAAAGAATATTTTAATAAATAAAGGATAAAAGAAAAAGAAAAGTATAGGCCCAAAAGAGTTTCTCTTAAAGAATACATGATAGAAAGAAAAACATCTTGACTGGCGATGAATACCAAATAATAAAAATCCATGTGCAGTCTGTTTGTCCATGTGTAGACAGTGATGGGTTGATGCAGACAGCTTTGAAGCTTAACCACCATCAAGGTTTACCAGGTGAAATCCCAGAGAGCCTCACATCAAAGAGTTGTTGAAGTCATTTAGTTGAAACACCAAACAAGTGTTCTGGTTCAAAAGCAGCTGGATTTTTATTTCAGATTTTATTTTTAGATTAATTTCATTAACCATTAGTCATTTTCTGTTGGTTTGCCATATTTACATCATTGCAGTGGTTTATGCAGATAAAATGAATCTCTTACTTGATCATTTTTTTTTGTGCATTTTCATTAAGGTGTGATTTACCTATAGACATCATGTAAAATGTGTTCTTTATCTTTTATGTAAGATATGTTTTTTTTTTCAGTGATATTAAAGCAGATGTGCATAATTTTAAAATGGTGGGTGAAAACCAGCTGAAAGAGGAGCTGAGCACAACCATAGGTTTAATGCTGAATCTGGACTTCTAAAGCAATTATGAAACAAATTTAAAATTAAATGGACAGTATTATGTCTTTTTCATCCACATAGTGCCATTTTATAGCACAAACTGCTAACTTCACACATGAAATATAACTTAAAAGTAGTTTAACACCTTGAAATTGAGTCTGTGCCTCTTTAAAAATATTCTGTTTTTTCTGAAACTCTGCCTTCAGGAAGTGAGGTGGAAGTTGTAAGATTTCAGTTCTGTGGAGGAGGTGCACCTCCACGGAAGGCGCTGTTTGGTCCACTGATGGGCTTTGCACAAGTCCACACATGGCTGAATGGTTGCCATGAGAGATTAAGGGATTTCTCAAACATGAATTAAATAATTAAAACAACCCTCTAGGGAACAAAATTATAACATAATGCAAAGCTCAAATTGTGAATTTTACATAATACTGCCCCTTTAAGAAAATTATTTCTGTTTGCTAATTACCATAAGACTAAGACAAAAAGAACATAATTCTTCACTTGTTCAATTTCAGAGGTTTCAGTCCATAATCTTAGTATTTGATAGTTTCAGTGTAAATTTTACATCATCAGCATGTGTGTGTGCATAAAGGGGAATGACTGATTTCAATGTAAATCTTCTTTGAGGACGGTAAAAAATACTGTACAAGTCTGATGTCATTTCATAAAACAGTAAAGCTTTATGTTCCATTCCACCCAATGGAAGAAAAATGATCAATTATCAGATCATTAGAACCTAACAGCTCCCCACAAAGAGGGAAGAAAAGGATATGTGACTAAAGTGTGAGAAACTATTATTAAGAAATATTGTGATATCTTGTATTCACAATATTCCAGTGCAATTTAAATGTGGTAACACTCTTAGAGTTAGTTCCCCAAGTACAGAGTACTTGAACACTGGCTCATCAGTGTGGTATGTTCAGACCTAACAAAACGTCATCTTCAAAAGGATGACTCACCCAATAAGAGCCAGGTCAGGTCAGAACTGAGCAGTTCATCTACATCTCAAGGGTGAAAAAAACATTTGAAGGAAATTGTCACACTCTGAACAAGGTAGATGGAGGGTTTGAGAAAGGTATGAAATAAGCATCAACATGCAGTCAGAAAAACTCACACCATGAGACATGTGACCAAAACGACACACAGGTTGACATTGTTGGAGATTTGCTCGGATTGTCAGTGACATTGACACGAAGCGTTAACTGGGCAAAGATTCATGTGATCTTGATGACCTCAATACTGATAACAAGTTGCTCTTTAATGGACTCTGTTGCTCTATTACTGTTGTGATCGTTTCTGAACACAGTTTATGAGCCTGATACTTCAACCCAAGTTTCAAAACTTTTGGATGAAAGTCGTAACATGATAGCAAGATAATTTCATTCGCAAACAGTTAAATAAACTAACTAAACTTTATACAGTTGCTATCGTACAGCATTTGGTTGGAAAAGATTCATCAACTTCAAAATTGTGATTGCTCTATATTAACCAAGCCATGGACTACATCAGTGAGATCCCTCTGACTTTCTTCTGTTGTAACTCTGGAGGATGTCCAGCGGATCAATGATTTTTTTTTTCTTTTTTTTGTAAATTTATTGGTGAAACAAGGCTAAAACCCCACCTCTTAATGATTAATAACATTAATCAATATGATGCAAGATCATGCATTTGACAAAACGTAATGTTTATTGATTGTTTCATTATCGGTATAATATTTTTATCATGAAAAGTCCTCTGAACTGCCTTGCTGATGAAATGTGCCATATTAATAAACTTGATTTGACCTTTTTTACTGAATTCAGACAAACTGGCTAAATTTAATCAACATATTAAATGTACTTGATTGACGTAAAAACAATCTTATTAAATGAATATCTTAATCATCTGTGACAGAGTTTGAATTAAATTAATCTTAATTTCCAGAATTTTTTAAATTTTCATAATTTTTTTTTACTTTGTAGCATCTCAAATAATGATTTTCAGTTCCCAGTTTGTTAGCGCAATGGTAAAATTCCTAATTGTCTGAATTTAGTCACCATTTATATCATGTTTCTGTCTAAATTATTTTAATGATTTATGCAAAAATATATTCTCTAGAAGTCTGGCAAAATTCTACCTTTCTCACTCCAAGTAAGAATTACAACAAAGAGAGGCTAGAGCCAATCACCAATCTCACAGGATTACTTTTCTGCCAAACAAATAATCCATCTTAATCCACTGTGGCAGCTGTGTGACTGTGGCCTCCCACACTGCCACATTCTCTCCAAATGACAGCGCTGTAATGCAGCTATAATGAACATGTGACATAGTTTGTTACCCTCTTCTCTGGCTCACATAGCCTGGAGATATGTGTGATTACATAAATTAATGGCCACAGTTTCTGATTTTATGTGACTCAACTAAATTCCTCAGATCCTGGCAGCAAGCGCTTGTGAGGAACTATTATGATTTGGATGATGTGGGTGGTCATTAGCTGTCCATCCGTCCATTCATCTGTCCATCCTGCAACGTCATAACTGGGGCTTGTAACTAACTCCAGAGGTCATTGGGTGAGAGGTAGCATACACCCTGAAAAGATCACCAGTCTATCACAGGCCAACACTGAAACACACAAGACATGATCAGAACATAAAAGGAGTAATTTGCATTTTAAAGAGAAAATATCTCTTGTATCCGTGACAACAAATTAAGAAAATCAGCTACGCTGACTTTCAAGAAGCATTTAGGATTTTCTCTTGGTTGTTCAGGGCACATTTTCTGGAAGACAGAGCTGAATTAGTGGAGCTCAGATCAGGACTTATTAGTATAGACTTGTACTGCATGTCAGCATTGGGGTGGGGGTTGAGGATCCTGGGGTGACTAAAGATGTGGAATGGTAGCGAGCGGTCAGTATTCAGTGATGTTTTGCTCCTTACTGGTTAGCAGAGTTCTGATAACATCAGATCAAGGATTAGCATTGGCTGGTCCAACACTGTATTGTTGGTAATGTTGGAAATTCACTCATGGCTCCCAGAATGTTATGTTTGGGTTAACAAAAGTCCTTTACCATTTCATTTTCTTAACTGCTTTGACAGTCGAAGTGGTTTTCATTTCTCCATAATAGCATATAGTACACCTGTAAAACTTGTTTCTGCAATTTAATTTTCAATAAGCAGGGGCTAAAATTTACAGTCAAAGACTGGCTTTACATTTCAACCAGCTTGACTTAGTAAATGTGACATTTATGTTCCAGCTGTTATTTTTATAAATTGTCATGAACCAGCAACCAGCTAATAATAATGTCTAACTGAAAAGATTTTCATCCAGAATGCTAATAGCACCCAGAGGCATTAAGCTATCTTTCACTTAAGGATCAGCACACAGCAGTTTCCCACCCATTAAAGGCGAATTAGTCTATTCTATGACATTGTTAATAAAAGGACTGTCTCTGATATGAGTGTACTGTTCAAATCAGATATTTCTATTCACTATAAAAAAATCCAACTGTCTGACATTAATTCCAAGTAATTTTGTTGGACAATTGTTGCTAATTATTACATTTGGGGGAGAAGAACTTGCACATAAAACCACAATGCAAACTGTATGTAGGAATACAGAAACAACATCTGAAGACATCAGCCAGGAAGCAAAAGCTTGGACGAAAGAAACTTTCAAAGGGCCGGAGTGATGAAGGTGCCCCACAAACCTCCAGTTTCACCAGATCAAGTTTATGACTTTTTAGGATGTTGATTTTACAACAATCATCAATGAAATTTAACAACTGCATCACAAGAAAACATTTGTATGGAGCTTTAGCAACGCTAAAAAAAAAGAAGAAATTTCTGACCCTATAGTGCATAGTTTTGTTGCAAAGAATGCTTGAAGCTTTTGCTTCATGGCTGACATTGTACCATTGGCCTGCAAAAATGGGCCAGTGGTAAATAAGAATGTTTCCCAGCTGCCTGTCTATATAAGTTTAGACTTACCCAGGACAAACACAAAATGTATATTAACAGGTAGCAACTAATATCTGCAACTCCCTGTAGACACAGAAAGCAATGAAGATTTATCTGTGGGTTCAAACTTTAATAACAGAAAAGTTTTGTGGGTGGAACAACATAAATTATGAGATTACAGTCAAGCCACAACCAAATCTAAGACCTGTTTGTGTTTGATGTACATAAAGCCAACTTGATTTTTCAAACAAATGTAAGACATTTTAAGGCATTAAGTTTAGATACATAAATTTCAGATTTTTTAAGGTTGTGCAGACATGCTTGTCAACAGAAATTTGAAGAAAGTCATAAAAAACATTTTGTCAATAATAAACAATACTAATTCAATAATTCTGCTGACTCTGACTGACGTTTAAGTAGTGTAATTTAGTGTAAGTGCAAATTATATTTAGATGTAATTTTTGATGTATTGAAAATAATAATACACATATTTTTTCAGAGTGAAATAAATGTTTTCAACTGCTAACGATGATTGACTTCAGTTCTTTCTCATGTCCAGTTAAGTGTGATGGGTGATCTGGTGAGAGCAATAATAACTTTACATATTTATTCATAGCATGTCTGCATGTTATAATCACTGAAGATTATAGGAACACTCACGTATTGTGTTTGCTCTGTTCAGGTGGACAAACCTATCTTTGCTATATTTGCTCCTACATGTGCAGCCAGTGGGTCTGCTCACATATCTGCAAGTCATGACAGAAAAACGTATTCAGTTCTATTTTATAGCCTGAAGCAGACAATTTCAGATAACCGGGAGTTTCTGAACATTTCATTTTAGTTTACCTCTTTTTTTTTTTTACTATTTGTTCCACATTGTAGAGAGCTTGAACTCCATGCTGACTGATAAAAAATGCTGTCAGTTTTTTCTTAATCTTTTTTCATATTTTATGTTTTCATACTGTAAGGCTTCAGTCAGAGAAGGGTATTTTTAAGCTTTCTTCAGTGGTTGTCCATGCTTTGAAAGCTCATAGTCAAACAGTCGACCAGGTATGGTCAGGATACTGAACATCAAGGCTGCTTTTGAACACCATGTTTGGATAATTCCTGATTGGAGGTGAAACATATCAAATCTGAAAAATTCTAAAGACTTAAAAACCTTAAAAAATTTGGGCTGACTGTTCATTCTGAAATCCCCAATTGCACACAAGAGAACAGTCTGGCTTTTGGACCTTTTAATTTTGAGTGCCTGTTTGTAATTCACCCTCTTGCATATATTATAAAAATGAACAACAAACAGCTTTATAAAATAGCTTGTAAATCAGCTACTGAACGGTTACTGAAATAACTTGAAAGTGAAAAGAAAAGATACTAAAAATTGACCAATGAAAATCCTACAACAACTCTTCTTTTTCATGTTAGAATCTACACCTTCTCAAAACCCCAGAGCCAGGTTCTGGTTCTGCTTGAAGTTTCTTCTTGTTAAAGGGGAGTTTTTTTCCCACCCTACTGTCGCTATAAGCTTGTTCAAAATGGGGGATGGCTGTGAAGTTAACCACACAATGCAAGTGGAAGACTAATGTCAGACTTGATGAAATCTGCTGTGTTTCCTTAGACAGAACACTTTAATTTGATTAATAAACGGAAATGAATGCCTTGTTTGATAACTCACATTCAAATGAGATCATATTGAATTGAAATCACAGTACTACAGATTACATCTGTTGTGATTTGGTGCAAAATAAATAATCTGACTTGAATTTAACTTTTTTGAAACCAAAATGAACTCCCAGTGGGAAATGAAATGCGGCTTTGTTGTCCTTTGCTGCTTGTGTGCCAGATTTATTCGGGTAGCAGAAGCGCAATCCACAGGTTCCAGCTTGGGACTTTTATTTGTGAAACAAATTTTAATTAATCTTTTTCAATGGAAACACCACAATTGCAAAACTGTGTTTTTTTCTTACTTTAGTGGAGTATCGACAAAGTTTGCTCACATACATATTAGAAACTCCGCTAATGCCTTTCTTGTTAACAGGGCCATGCAGAGACCTTTGGAGGGGCAGGGGCTCAAAGTTGAAAAAAGGGAACATTGAACTAGATCTTAAAACACTGTACAATAACATAGCAACATATCATTGACATCATGTGGGGACAATGCAAAGCAAATGTATATTTTCCCCAACAGGTATATTGTTGCTGTTTCTGCTGCTGACAGTCCTGGAGGGCTGAGTTGATCTGAGACTGTAGCTGTTAAACAGACTAGAGGAGAGAAGGTCACTGGTTATGAAGTTATGAAAAAAGAAAATTTGCTGCCATTTTACTAATTAAGCCCTAATTATATCTATCTAACGTCCAGAACAAGTTGGCTGCAGACTGATTTATAGATCAGAAAAGCTCATAGGGGTTATCGCTATCTAATTTTTTGTTAGCACCTCTGAGATCTAGAATTGTAAGACTGGGACATCAAGGCAAAGAAAACTCAGTAGCTGCTGGTAGGGGCCTCCAGACATTCAGAGACCATTCAGACATTAATCAAACCCTAGAAATGGTTTGATTCTAACACAGACCATAGATCTAAGCCTGTAGCATCATTTATAGAGAAAGACAATGTGATTCAATTTTATTTAATGCATTCAGCTGAGAAAAATAAATAGTACAGTTAGGATTTAATTTGGAAATTTACTTTGTAAAGGTTTAAATAATTATCTTAATAGTTTGATTGTTGTATTAACATGGCTACAATAAGGTGTAATCTTTGTGTTTGAGTTGGGTTTGTTCACACATACATCACAGCAAATAACCAATAATCAGTGATTGATTTTAAATCTGGTCTCCCTGTCAAATATTCACCTTATCTATATTTAAATATGTTAGTGATGCTGAAGATCTTAACGGGGTGGGGGGCTTCTGTCTAAGGCCCCATATTAACTTGGGCCGGCCCTGCATGAACAGCCGCTGCGATGCGCAGCTCTGGAATCTACCTGGAATCCCCCGGTGGCCCCCATGTCAGTCCCCCAATGCTTTGGGGACATTTTGATTCATTTAATTGTGGCATGTTTGGCTTTATGCTGTGGTTCTAATTATTGCTCCAGTATTTTCTCTGATGTTTATTTCGTGACTCTAAATGCTCTGGACCGAATCTTCCTTTAACACTTAAGGTTCTGCAGTAACTTCTATTTACAGCCGTTCACCTCCAGCCCAGATACCGTCAGCAGCTGCTTTAACCCACCTGGTAGTAACGTTAAGGAGAAGCAGAGCAAACAGTCAGCAGGTGGTACCAGGTGGTACCAGGTGGTACCGGGACTTTGAGTTGTGTGTTTTATATCAGGATGTCTGATATAAATCAGACATTCTTTCTATCTATTGGTGGGACTGACCCAGATGGCCTGTAGAATCAGGCTTTTAGCAGAATGATGAAGTTAAAGTCAAACGTTTCTCTGCTGCTGAAGCATTTCTGTGTTTATGGGCGATGGGGTTTTTTTCCCGTTATTGCGAGGACAATTATGAAAATATAAACAGAAACAGTTTTTTTAATGTCACCATCAGACCTACGTTTTTATTCACAAACCAGTGTATGAAAAAATATTCTTGCCCATAATTTGAGAGTTAGAGGCACAGATCAGCCCCCCTCCTCCTCACCATGGACCAAGAGTCTGAACAACATGGAGGAAGAGAAAATGAGTCATTATACTGAGGGCAGCCAGACTAGTTTATTTAGCTAAATATTATTGCTGAATGGCACAAGCAGGCCTTCTGACATACAGATAAAAAATAAAATAAAATAAAAAAATTGAAAATAAAAAAAGTTTTGAAAAGAAAAAACTCAAAAAGGGCACTAGAGGCACATCAAGCATAAAAGGGGCAGGGACTAAAGCCCCCTTATCACTCCCTCTGCACGTACCTGCTTGTTAAATCATAAACTACTTGAGCTTAACAACAGTTTTGTTTCAGTCACACTGATGCCTGATGAAGTCCAATCTGCTGCATCCCAATTAGGTTGACACAAAATATTTAAGTGTGACAAAAGCAAAAACTAAAAACAGAAAAACTAGTAAAGCATCAAATATTTTCACAGGAGTACAGAGAAAAAAAAAGCAGAATCGAGGACTGACTGACATCTAGGTTTATATAAGAAGACGCAGCTGACAGTGAGAGGCAGGTTGCTATCCTGCTGCTTTCTGACATCCCATAATCAAGACTGAACCTTGTCCAAGTTGAATTAAATTCACTTCTTTTTGTTCTAGTTCCAGCACCAGATATGAGTCTCACCTGCGACTTAATGATATCTCCTCACTGCTTCCCATATATGTCTTCCTGCCTGCTCGCTATGGAAGCTGCCATTTATGATTTGGATCAAAAGCCCAATTGGTCAGAGGATGGCTTAGAAAATTTCCACGGTTTAAGGTCAGAGACACACTGCAGGCAATATCAGTCCAAATTCATGAGACTCATAACTGACATGGGATATCTGCAAGGTGCACATCTTTATTTGAAAAGCAAAGATCATTGTCAGGTCAAGGAGAACGAAAACTGGAAATGTTGCTGTCAGACAGTAGAAAATACCTCTAAATAAAGATGTGAAGGGAAAAGAAGGGAAGAATATATATTAAAAAAATGGTTGCTCATCTGGCCACCTCCAAGCAGCTTGTAATGTATTATTTAATATGAAGAGAACACATTTCTGCTTCATCTGTTCTGTGAGCAGAGCGCTTTACAGAACTCAGAGCGTCATTTCAAACAGATTTTCAATAAAACTGGAAACTTCAAAGGTTGTCAAATACATGGAGATGCTCTTAATATTACAACTAGCTTCTTATAGATTCAGAAGATAATAATTCAATCCAATCACATCCTACAGAAGAACAAAATTTATAACAAAATTAAGAGCCAGAAGATAGTGTTTTATCTGACAGTCCAACACAAATCAGTGCTATTGTCTGAAACACAAAGAAGCAGACACACAGTTTCAACATGTTATGCTAATAACCATATCCAATTGTTTTTAGATGAACAGACTGGACCAGATACTTTATAACACCAAAATAAAAACAAGACATCAACTACTCTATTGAAAGAAATTTCATCACTTCTTTCATTGGAATTAGCAGAGATCATTGGAAGATGGTGGTTGACTTCATAGAGAACAGAGCTGGGCTCAGAGACACAGACAAAGGTAGAAAACCTCAGGTCTTGATCTTTTTATCAAGATAACGAAACATTCAGTCCTTTCACGTACAAAAATGTAAAAAAAAAAGAAAGAGCAAAAGTATTCTTGTTTTTGTTGTTGTGTGTTGTGAAGTTCTGGGTGTGGAAAAAAACTTTACATCTATTCTAAGAGATACACTGCTCAGATGCAGCTGGAGAGGTGGAAGCATCAAAGTCACAATGGGAATGTGAAACTTCAAATGGCAGCATGAGGGAGTGCAGCAGATGAAACAGCATCACCCTCAGCGTTTGCTCTTGGGGAAAGTTTGGTTATTGCTCCATCTGGAAGTGAGGCAGAAGTTCTGCCCAGGGGACAGAGATATTGTCTAAATGTTAAAGTCAAAGGGAAATGGCTTCATTAACCCTGCAGGGCAGCTTAGAGGGTCAAAAGAACATTCCTTTATACACTAGGAATGTAGTGAAGGGTGAAGGAATACTCTAATATGAACCAGACAGCCACAGGGGTGCGAACCAATGTTTTGATCCAAGAAGGACTGGTGCACTTTACAAAATACACAGACATCAGAAATGCAAATCTTTAAGTATCTAGTGTTTTCAAAGCGGCCAATCCAAAAGTGCCATTCATTTTGCCTTGTGTTGATTGACTGTTCAGAGATAAGAAAGACTATGAATGTTAGCTGTGCTGCAGTGCTAACATGAGTTCCACTGTGTGTTTTAATGCATATTAAGGAATATCTGCTGTTTGAACTAAACAGTTACAAGGGGTTTTGCAGGGGTTCTCAACTATTGGCAGATCTTCTGGGCGACTGTTGTCCCTAACTACCACAAATACTAGGGGTCCATTAAACAGTGTGTATGTGATTCAATATGGTCATCCTTGAGAAAAATGTTTCAATTTCCCTTCTGTTTCCATCACAATTCAATCTTAGACATTTTTGATGAATACTAAATGGATGGTAATAATTACTCTTTGACTTTCTCATAACCTTGGTGATACATTGTGTAGAATATCTTTTTCCTCTGTGTATTTCCTTCGATCCTTTAAAGGGTTTGAGAGTGAGAGGAAACATTGAAGCCTAGCCTCTTGAAGAGTGTTTGCCTCAGCAACAAAGCTCTGACAGGCATTGATCACTAATTTCGTAGCTGTAAGAGACTGTCAAATATCATGTTGCCTTATTGCATCAACACCGAGACTGCAATCGATCAAAACACCAACAAAGATAAAACCGCACTTGCTCTGAAGCAGTCAGCAAAGAGGGCCACATCCTCGTGCTCATGCATCACCACCAAAGGAGTGAGTGCTCCTGAAGAGTCCCGGCGTCATGCCTCACCAACCACTTTATAGACTTTATGTATCTGTTTGCTTGCCTGAGGCGACAGGAATCGTCTGTACTTAAACACAGAGGAGGAGACGTGTCCTGGCACTTTCAGAAACTCACTCCTACAGCCCCTGTCTCTCTGCATGTGATTACTGCCACTGCTTGTCTAAATCATCTGAGGCCAGCTTGTCCTCTGTGAAGTATTAAACACTACACTTCTTGCCCTCATCTACTGCTGCTGCCATTAAGTCCGCAGGTCTGACAGTCTCTTCATTCTGGAAGAGTGAACACGGCTGCGCAGACCTCTTATCTACATGCATGCAAACCTCTGCCAGCTCCACTTTTCATGTGGCGTATTCAATGTAGCCGGATACTGCAGACTGAGAACTGAGATCCAGATGTTGTCAGGACTACATCATCATTACTAATCCTAATGATGATAAAGTGAAGTTGAGTATTGTGTCAGCAAGGTTTTCAAACGACCCAGGTAGAGATGTGAAAGGTGGTTTTAATGGTGACAACGATGATCCAAAAACACAGTACAACAGCAAGTCCACAGCCAGGCAGCACGGCTGAGCGGAAGCCATGGGTCAACACTGGTAGCAACTGGTTATATGGGTGGACAGGATGACAGGCACGACACGACATCCAACGACAAGGACCCGACGAGGATCAAAGGACACAGGAGGGATTAAATACAGGGAGGGTAATCATGAAGACGAGACACACCTGGGAGTAAATGAGGGGAAGACAGGACAATGAAGAGACTCAGGGACACAGAAAACTCAAAATAAACACACGGAAAAACACAGAACATGACAACAACCTGAAGAAACTGACAAACAGATAACAAAGTCACTGACATCTTTCAATCTAGAAAAGGTTATAAAGCAATTTCTAAGGTTTATGGACCCCAGTGAATCTATTATCCTCAAACTGAGAAAACATTGGAAAACCATCTTAGGAGTCCCTAACCCACCAAAGGAGATCCCCAAATAATCCAGAAAATCTACAGCTCTGATGGCCTCACTGTCTCAACTAAGGTTAGAATTTTATGTGTCCACACTGACTCTGAGTCTTGGGAGACCAGAAATGATCATTTTAGATACCACATTTTGGAGTGGATACATTTAAAATAAATCAATATAATACATAATAATATAGTAAATAAATTAATTCATAAACACAAAAATGAAGCATATTATATGTCTAAGTTATTGTTTTGCCCCATTAGTTACTATTTTCATTTATTTCTGTTTATTTACTCTGTTATTATTGCAGTTAACTATAATAACCTTGTTTGGAAGCTGCTGCTGCTGCTAAAAGTGGAAAAACTATTTATTTATTAGGCTGAGATAAAAGCTGGTGAGTATTGTACTGATTTTCTTTGGCTATGTTTGATCTCTAAAGTTCATTTATTATTGTAGACATTTCAGTGATTCAAGAAGCAAAAACTATAGAAAACAAGGAGGATAAAATATTTCCTCACATCACCTTATCTATTTCAGGATATATCTTTAAATTGCAGCACATGCAGAGAATTATTATTTTTCATTATCCTCAATTTAACACACACTACATCTAATTGTACTGTAGTGAAGGAAAAAAAGCCATTAATAGGGTGCTATATTCACTCTCTTTTCCAATTATCTGAAATACAAAGTGTGCAGAATTATACTCCTTATCTAAAATTTCCACTTGTGGTGTATGAGGAAATGACCAGTAGCGTGGTTTCAACATGCCGCATGCATGCTAATACAAGGACAGAGAGGCCACTCAGACTTTTTTCAGTGGTCCTCGACTGCAGGTTGCAGGTGAAGTTGTAATCCTACTCAACATTTAATTTGGCTCCACTCAGGCAGCGCTGACGTCCCTTCATCAGTCTCATGAAAGTCACCCAGTCAATCTTGGTCGATCCGCCGACTGGAGCTGATATAAACTTCAGAAGCAACGAGGACACCCCCGACTGCTGAGGCTTATGATGTGGGGAGAGGGAATAAATGATGACAATATCAAAGGGAGGCCTGCCTCATCTCCCAGCTCTGACTTAACTGTTCAGACCTCCTTTTGGCTTGTTTTATGTAACATGATGAGAAGCTCTGCTCACACTCACACTGGTTAGAAAAGAGCCTGACCTTGATGTTGAAGGTTATCACTTTCAAGGTTTCTGTGTTTTATCTGTGTTTGAATTTAGGTAGTGGAACAAAAACAAACCTAACATTTCCCATTGATAAATATGCCTCTCCATACTTGTTAACGATATTTTATAACAAATAAGGTAAGACATTTTTACTGTATGTCAATCTGAAAAGGATTAACAGGCCGTCACAAAATCATTTTAGGGACATCAGTCTGTGAAATGTTAAGAAATATTCTAAAATTGTGATTATTGAACATATTGTATAAAGTACTCACTGTCTGATAGTGAGAAAAAAACAAACTGGAATTTAGTTAGTTAGTAGTCCAAGAGGACTAATAGCGCAGTAGTATGCTTTCATTAGCCTATTCAATGGCATTTTACTTGAATAGTAATATGCTATTCAAGCAGCATATTTTCTTTTGTGACTGCACTGACATCAAAATTGTTGTTTTTCACAAGATGTATTTTGTCATGTACTAGAGCTAGCTGTAGCAGCAAGAAACAAATTCAAATATTTCATTCAAATAAAGATATTAAGACAGTTTCCTGTGGCAAGTAAAATGTGTGTTGCTTTATGTCTGTCTGAACTCTGCCTGGTATAGCTGCCATTTTGCTTGTTGCCTGGGGGGGGAAGTCAACTCTATGTCCATCTCTGGTCACTTCCTGGTTGGTTATGAACAATAAAATTCATTTGTAGAGAGAGTTGGAGTTTTATATTTTTAAAGATAATTGGTTCAAACCCTGACTTGAGCTTTGCTGACAGTGTGTGTGTTTGCTCTTCATGCCATGTTTTGTTTTGTTCCAAACTACCGTATTTTCTGGACAACACGTCGCACTGGAATATAAGTCGCATTTTTTGAGGGAAATTTATTTGATAAAATCCAACACCAACAACAGACATGTCATCTTGAAAGGCAAGGTGCCAGCCTTAGCAGCATGAAACTCTGCTAACACGGAAGGTAGAATAACACAGGGTTAGAACGCCCTCTTGCTGTTCAGTGTGAAAATAACATGTTATAAAAGAATTGTTAATAATTTCACACATAAGTTGCTCCGGAGTATAAGTTGCACCCCCAGGCAAACTATGAAAAAAACTGCGACTTCTAGTCCGGAAAATATGGTAGTTATCGTATCTCATGTTAGCAGCTTTAGGTGGACAAATACAAAGTTTGGTTGATCACTAATTTGTTGCACATTGTAGATGTACAAAAACGTTTTTCTTTCCTTTCTTTTCTTCTCCTTCATTTCTAACTAAGATTTGTTTCTCTGAAGTGTAGTGTGATGAGGACCTTGCGATCTGGGACAGGTTGATAACATTTTTTCCTGCAGTGGATTTAACCTGCAGGAACACTGTGTGCAAAAATTATATACCGTATTTTCTGGATGATAAGTCACAGTGTTTTTTTATAGTTTGGCTGGGGGTGCGACTTGTACTCTAAAGTGACTTATGTGTGGAAGTTAACACATCATTATATCATGTCACATGTTATTTTCACACTAAACCACAAGAGGGCGCTCTAGTCCTGTGTTATTCTACCTTTGGAGTTAGCAGAGTTGTTTAAAAGCGACATTGAGGATGAAGATTTCATTCAATTTAGTGATTTTGAGTGACACGGATGGTTTGGTAAACTTGTTAGCATGTTATTTGTGCTATAGTTATCTGAATAACTCTTGATATGTTAAAATACCAGGCACGTTCTCAGTTCGTTGTCATGTAACGTCAGCATTCCGTACAATTATTCAGCCTGTTGTTGCCGCTATTCTATTTTTATTGCCTTTCAAGATGACATGTCTGTTCTTGGTGTTGGATTTTATTAAATAAGTTTCACTCA
The DNA here is from genome assembly GCA_010277015.1 of Poeciliopsis turrubarensis. Lineage (NCBI taxonomy): Eukaryota > Metazoa > Chordata > Actinopteri > Cyprinodontiformes > Poeciliidae > Poeciliopsis > Poeciliopsis turrubarensis. The sequence goes on along the minus strand of VMRN01000158.1, from coordinate 429,578 downwards.
AAAATGCGACTTATACTCAGGTACGACTTATAGTCCGGAAAATACGGTGCATAGATTTTCTTATTGCTTCTTATGCAGCAGCAGTTTTTGATATTGGCAATAAGGTTCTCTGCAGAGGGCACAACTCTTTGAGAGGGTGGTAGGATTGCTAGGAATAAAAGTCCTTCAGTTCCTCTGTTGTATTCTTTTCCTTTTAGCATGTAAACTTCTGGTTTCAAAGTATTTCACAATGACATGTAAAAGCGTAGACATTCACAATGAAGGTGAAAAAGTGACAGGTGATCAGCTCTGGCTCTAAAATATCTAAACTTCACTTGGATTACACTTTAAATGAATTCATACAACCTGAGGATTCATGAATTCTTTATTCCGTTTGTAAACAGAAGGGAACTTTTTGTTGCTTTAGATCTTTGCTCTTTTTCTTAGTTGTGGAAATGATAAATTAACAAAAGCTTGCTTTTTGTCTCTTACTAAAATTAGTGTTAGGATTTCACTTAGACAAAACACTGACATAGTGTTTTCTATACAAGACTGTAAAAGCTTTTAAATCACAGTTTGAATATTTTTAATGTCTTTAAAAAATAAATCAGATTCAGATTATCACACTGATTTTGGTCAATCTATAACACTACAAAAAAATTAAATAAAATGCTGTTTCAGGAACCAAGAATTTACGAAAAGAGAAATAGTTTATAACATAGTCCCATTAAATTTATGAGAACAAAACTCAGATTAAAGTCAGAATTCTAAACCTGATCATTTTTTTTCCTTTGGCCCTAATCCTTATATCTTATGTACAAACATTTTACATCAACTAAATCTTTCATTTTACACAATAGTCCAACAGTTTTGCAAATTTATTCATAAAACATTCAATGTGAAGCTTTTAATTACGTTTTTAAAAATCAGAAACATACCTAGAAATTTGGTTTCATAAACTCTTCCGACTCAAACTTCGTTTACAAGTAATTTTACATGATCGTAGATCTGAAATGTCCCGAGTTTAGCGTGACTGTAAGTTGCAGGCATCCCTGTGTTCCAGGTGTTTTGGTGGAGATCTGCCACAGTTGGTTCAGTCCCACAACACCGAACTAACTGTTAAGGATGATGGGGAGAGTGCAGCAATCTATTGGCTGCAGGCTTAGTAAATTTCAGTCTGTGTAGTCCAATAGAAAGCCAGAGAGAGAGAAAGAGAGACAGAGAGAGGGAGAGAGAGAGACAGAGAGAGAGAGAGAGAGAGAGAGAGAGAGAGAGAGAGAGAGAGAGA
>VMRN01000158.1:400230-428301 GCA_010277015.1 Poeciliopsis turrubarensis | reverse complement strand
AGAGAGAGAGAGAGAGAGAGAGAGAGAGAGAGAGAGAGAGAGAGAGAGAGAGAGAGAGAGAGAGAGAGAGAGAGAGAGACCTGGTTTCTCTATCACTAATCTTGTACGCGCAATTCACTCTCGCTATGAGAGCAATTAGATTTAGCAGCGTTCTCAGCGCCTCTGCAATGACTCATTGAAACATCTTCAGTGCTGATAAAGCCGCATCTCCGTTCTCCTCACCTCATACACACGCACGCACACCCTCTGGGAAAACATAACCCAGGACGTGCTGCTGCGCTCCCTCCGGCACACATGGTGCGCGCTGTGTTACTTTGGATTTGCAGAGCAGGAGCTTGGATGTGGACTGAAAAGCAGTTTTTTTGCGCATGTGGGCTGCAGAAGTCAGGACTCGCACGTTAGGGATCCGGACCGAGGTGAGTGACACAACGGCAGTCCATGTCTGGGGAAGCTGCAGGTGCATGAGCTTCACTTTAATTTGAGTTGGTTTGGAGAAAAATGTCTGCGGTGCGGACGGTGTGAGTGATGCAAGAAGGAGCAGCTGGGATGAAAATCACCACGAATCCCTCATCGCGCAAATGAGTCAGTGCGCTTTTCACGTTTCAGGCGTCATTCATGTGCAACCAGACTGCGCTTAAAGCAAAGTCAGAGCAGTCTGACTTTGCTGCAGAGACTACAAGCAGCAGCAACCTGCTTTTAAACACAATCAACAGATTATGCATTTGTCAACAACTCTTTTTTTATTAGCTATCCAAGTGTGTGCGTGCGTAAGTATGTGCGTGAGAACTGCAACGCAGACTGACGTCTTCCATCAGCACAGCTCTATGCGCAGCCCGACCGCCACAAGATGGTGGTGTGGAGATCTGGATGTGGCTTCTGCAGAAACGGGGGAAAAAAGCCTGAATTCACAGAGAAAAGATCAAACAGGCTGTTTCTGGTCAGAAAAATCAAAAAGATAGAACTCAAACTAGAAGTTTCAATAGGTTTTACCAGAGAGGCACCTGTTCAACCAGCTAAACCTTTTTTCTGCAAAATGAGACAAACACTTTGAAACACAATTTAACCTGTTCAGTTTTTAAAACATGCCAGAATAATTACAAAAGGAAGACCATGTACGCTGATTACTGCTGTTTAACAGATCTCAGAAGATGGTGTCATGGTTTTGTTGACCACTGCCAGGTTCATTCACATCTGAGTCTAATAACAACACACCTGGGGATTTATTTTAAGGCAGTCTGCATCCTTTTGTGATATGAACACATCTAAACATCATGAGTGTGTTTCAGTGAACCTCAACCAAATCTGAGGAAGTGGTGAACAAAGTGTCTTTAGCACAAAAATGTGTCTTTTACCAGGATGAGCCTGAAGGCCACTCAGAGAAGACGACACAATTCCTCCTTAAGCATCATAAAAAGACAATTTACAGTTTGCAGATGGCGTCAGGGACAAAAACCTTCATTTTAGAAGACATTGACCTGTTGGTCTTGGATTTAAGCCGTTCATATGAGCTTCATGGGGTGACTGAACTGAAATGAGTCGATGAGGTTTGAGAACCGGATCAGGAACAGCCTCCCCTTTGGGTGTTTTCGAGGCATACCAAGGTCGACTCTATCAGGCAAGAAGCTTGTCAACTTTACAGTTGTCCAGAACTCTCTGACACTCTCCAAAAGGAAGACAAAAGTAATGTAAAAGAAGTTAGTCGTTTCACTGAGTGGAAAGAGATGAGTCGAAAAAGTGAAAGCTACAGGCGATTGAAGGAGATTCAGATGGTTAACTCCTTTTCAATAGCAAAGTGACTTTTCACAAGTCCAAAGTCACTGCAACCATGTAACAGGATATTTCAAAGCACTTCATGTTTCTATCTGCTGACAAGCCTTATGAAGATACGAAATTCAGTTTACATCTTTTTTTAGTACTGGTTCACACTGTTAAAAGACACCAAAACCAACAATTCCAGTTCAATTATCAACTGTTCATTTCCTTCCTAGTTTCTAAAATTAACCTGTCAAGTCCAAGTGGGAGAAAGTCAGCTTTTAAAAGAAGCATTCACTATCTGAAAGTGGCCAATCAGGTTCTATGTAGGAATATGACAAAGTTTGAAGGTCACAACCAAATTTATTCTTGTTTTTAATTTTTCTTCCCTTTTGTCTCATTAATGGAGTCTGAAGGGTTTACATGCATATACTTTTAATGTCAGGTGTGTAATAAAATATAATTGCAAAGTACAACTATCTGGTTGGATGTGCTGCTGTGTTTTCAGGTCCCAGTTTGAGCAAATGATCACTTAATAATTCCTAATAATTACATTATTCTTGAAACTTTGCTATTGAAAAGGAGTTAACCTTTGTTTCACAGGACGTTAGTATTGGTTGTTCAGAAACTCACTGAGTTATGTCCAGTTTAAGAACCCTTCCTAAAGTCACAGATATATATTTTTAATAGTGTAATTCTCCTATACATATGTATTTTTATCGATCAAACAATATAGAACTATAATCTAGAAAGACTATTTTCTAATTATTTAATGTTTATTCCTAAACATGGCATTCACACTTTGGATCTAATAGCTGGATTTCCAAAAAAGAACCATAACATGTTCCTTGCAGGTTAGAGATGCCACAGGCTTGACTGGACATCACTCTGTGCATTCTGGGATCAAAATATCTATTTTATTACGACAGAAATGTTTTCTCCTTTCTCTCCTACTGGACAAACACAATGCAGCAAAAATGGCTTGTTGCCTCAGGCATCTCCATGGCCTTATACTTTTTATACTTTAGTTTCTAAATATAAAATCTTTCAATTTTATTAAGGTGTGCCTTCATTTAACATTAATCTATATTAGTATTCATTAATATCCATAACAAACAAACACCTTATCTTTGTGGGTTTTGTCATCAGCTAAAGTGTTTGACTATAATTGTCATTGTTACATTTGGAGGAAAAAGTGGGAACCTTGCAAGACTGTAAAGTACGGTAGTGGCAGCATCATAATGTGTATATTTGCTGCAGGAGGAACTGGTGCATTTCACAGAACAAGACATAGGAATGTGTTTCTACAGATGGAAGAGAGAAAAAATAGACAGTAGAATGGCTTAGTCAAAGCCCAGATATAAATTTAACTCAATATCCAAGTGAAAAACGTTAAGTTTTGTGAAAAAAGGTTGATAGAACATGGATTTGTTTGCAATAAACCATTGCTAGTAGTTTAGTGTTTTCCACAGTCAGTTTTCAAACACAGTGATTCAGGGCTTTCTTTTCTCCCTTCTTCTGCTTGCATTAGGGTTCCCTAATATGACATCCTGTAGATTTTAATGTCAAAGCAGAAAACAGAGACAAACAGTGCAGAAATATGCTAAAGCTTTCAAATGCATTCTACATACTCGGTGGTTAATCATCAGCTGCTGCGGCTCAAACAGTCTGTGACATCCTATAGTTAGGAGGACAGCGCGTCTCAGACAGAATCATTTTATAATGATTGAAATGCAAATGACAGAGAGCGCCTTCATTGATATTCATAAGACTTATCTTGTATAATTATTAAGAGTGAGTACATTGTTCTCTGTCTGCAAAGGAGAGTCGCAGTGCAAGATCTGCATGCAGGCCGAGCTGTGTGAAGGACGGTTTGTCATAACACACTGAGTTATTACAAATGCAGCTGCCTGTGTCAATTTATTATAGAAACATTTACAAGCACATAACCTGAGGTAACAATAAGAAACTGTTTGCCTTCATTTTGTTGCATTTGCTGCTTCTACTGGTTGGAGATTGTTGTGCAGCCGTGTGCAGCATCAGAACTCCCAATATTCTGTGGAAACATTTTCATTTACTGTGGGCAATAACCAATGATCAACAGTCTGTGAGCTGATAGCAACCTCCTGAATATCCATTTGTTTTTTTTAAACAATATCTATATGGATAAATATGTGAAGGTAAAAAGGGTCTATGATTGTGATGGACCAAGTTAAAACAGGAGGAGTCACAGGATATATTTAGAAAATATATATAGATATATATATATATATATTTTAACCCAAAAATCATAAATGACTAAAGATAAACTGAGCTCATTAAAGAGGTCAAAGAAACAAAACTGAACTCAGGCAAAAAGTGTAAGCAAACTCGTTGCACAACAAAGATAACTGACCTAACAAAGAAATGACACACAAGGGTTTATGTACTGGCTGATCAGACCAAGACACAATAGGGGTAACTAAAGCATACAAATAACACAAAAACAAATAGCAAGCTAAGTTTGGCTAAAATAAAGACCCAAAAATGAAAATCAAAAATGTTAAACTTTAAATACTAATGTTTACTTAAATACGAAACTTATCTAAACAAAAACACTACCAGTTACCCCTGCCAGCAGGAACTAGTGGTATGTTCCAATTAACACTGAAAGCTGCTGAGCCCTGGCCATCATCTTTAGTCTGGTATCTCCAGGCAGGTAAGTGCAACATGGGGGTGTGGCCATGGATTTGGCCATCACAATGATCTTTCAATAAAGATGCTTTCTCATATTGTTCCCCCAGAAGTCCCTTTTGTTTTTTTTTACAATACAATATTAATGTCCTCAGTGATGTTAAATCAGACTAAACTTTTTCTATTTATGTCAGTTAAGACTTTTAAGTCACCTACTCAGGAGCCACGATCCAAAGTTAAAGCCATTCAGAGAGGAAGAAGCCACTGCAGCAAAAGCATCTCAAGGCAGATTGATATCACACCCAGAGCAAAAAGCTTGTTTCTATTCATAAGTAGCAGGTAGTTTCAGGCTGTGGGAATCATTTCCAGCAGGAAGTTAACTAAAAACTACTTGGAATCATGAGGGAAGAACTTTATGTGGGAATATTGAAGTAGAAACTTGGAAAGTTGAAGCCAGGAACAAGCAAAGGCTAAGGCTAAAGCTGTCTGCTAATTGAATCAAAAGAAACTCTGGGAAGGAAGGAAGGAAGGAAGGAAGGAAGGAAGGAAGGGCTCTGACATTTGAAAATACATGTTGGGTTAGGATAATTTTGACAACTCCTTAGCTTGAACAGTGCTGACAGGATAAGTCCGTCTTTGATCTGGTGCAGTGTGGGTTTCACAGAGCAGTCTTTATAGCAGAGGGTGATTGTAAATGATGAACAGCTTGGAGCTGGCCACTGTACATCAAATACCACCCCCTGTAACAGGAGAGGTAGAGAGGGGCGGGAGGTCTAGCTGGCAGGGCCACCTGGAACTGAAGGCTGGAACATTGTAGTAAAGAGAAATTTCTTCACATTTCAGGTAGTTTCAAACCAGTACACCGCTTCAATGACCTGTTCAGAGATTTTCTTATCACAAAACCTTTAAATCTGGTTCTCGTCTCTTAAACTTTTCTCAGAGCATGAGGATTCTGGAATTTCGTTGGTCTTATTTACTTAATTCAATCTAATTGGGCTGAATTTAGAATCATGGTCACCTGCTGCTGATTCTGATGCATCTTAGTTGCCCTCTTCTCTTCGCCAGGTTTTGGCTAATAGAATGACATTTTCACATGTTGCTGTAGAAAACTTTAATACCCAGAACGTTCTAGTTCAACCCTTCCATTCATCCATATTTTCAGACTTCCTCCAATTTTCTCATCATAACATAATTCTGGCTTTTGGTCCAGTGGACTCTAAGCCTTGTCCTGGAGATTTACAAACACACCTGCATCAAATGAATGGGTCGTTATGAGACATTTGCTGGGATGCTAAATTCAAGCATTTTTTTCAGCTGTGATGGAGCAGGAATTCATCTAAAACCTGCAAAACATTCTTGCTGTAGAGTCTGAAATGAAATTATTGATGTTTTGTATTTTATCAGAGCATCTGACCTTTGCCAAGACATCCACTCTTGGTAAAATTAGCCTAGAAACTATCCTAAATGTTGGCAATAGTCATTCTCAGTATAAAATGGTAAAATTAAATTGTTTTTGGAACTTATTACCTTTCCTTTCTAGATTGATGACAGTAGCAATTCTGTGAAGTCTTTGACGTTGGTTTTCCTTATTGACATTGTGTTAACACACCTTTATGCTAGAGAAAAATACAAACTTTGTACTTAGTAATAATTAACTGTATCAGAACAGCACTTTGTTGCTCTGATCCATTCCTTATCTCCTAAAATTATATTGATGGACATATTTAGTTTTGTTTTGTCTTGTTGTAGTCATAAAATGTTTCTTGTCACTGAATTATGGAATCAAATAAATTTGTTTTAGATGTTAGATCAAGCACTTGTGGTTTGTTGTTGCTTGGTTCTTCTTCCAAGGACAAAATGAAAGTACAAAAACACTTGACGTGTGGACATACATGTTTCATATTCCTAAAAAGCTACAGTGTTCAGAATGAAGGAATACATCCTGTATGCTGAACAATATTGTCAGAAATCCTCTTTTAAACTCAACATGTCTTCTTTTGTTCTGTACAAAAAACACTTTGAATGTGGGCCAGTGATTATCAACAAAATTTGTTCCTTTGCAAATGCAAAACATAATTTTTGTAACCAATTCATTCAAGCCCTTGTTGGTAAAATCCATCACAGTTCAAGTCTTAGGAGAAAAGCCAAACTTTGTTCACTTTTACAACATGAGAAAAAAACCCCCACATCAAAAGCTACTTTTGCATTTTTGAAGAAAAAAAGAGTGAAGATGATTGAATGGATAAATGTTTTTCTTGATCTGAACCTAATGGAGCGCTATAGAGAATTCTAAAGAAACATGCTTAGTGCCACTCTCTGCCAGCATCCAGGCTCTAACAGAGACTGCTCTTCAAAAATAGTAAATGATAACGTAGAAATTTGGAAATTGTTCTATTCATTGAGATTAAAATTGATGTAATCCAGGGGAAGACTGTGTAAACAGAGATATTAGAACCCATAGCAATGAAATTCTCCTTGAAAAAGTTGCCAGTTTGTGTCTCCATGGAAAAATTCAGTAGTTTGATACAATTCAATCGATATTGAGCTGCTGGTGCTCTGCAGTGCCACTCCATTAGCAATGTGTTTGACCGTGACTTGATGAAGTCTTACTGTTTGTTTAAGTTTTGACAACTCAACAGTCTTGATTTACACCATCTGTATATAATTTTATAATCCACAAACAAATCAATCACTGGTGACAAAAATGCTGGATCATTGTCCTCTTGAAGAAAACTTATTAGCTTTTGATAAAACTTAATCTGAGTTCTTTAAGATCACAACAACAAAAATAGTTTGTATTGGCAAGGATAAAAATGTGTTTATCTCTACAAACAAAATTGATAACCAATAGCTAATCATTTTCTGCATACTTGATCAGTATCTCAGCCATTCTGTTGCAGTGTTCTGTGTTGGATGATGTCCAGATCATTGTTACCGATATTTGGGCAAAACCTTAGCTGTTAGACAGATGGCTTCACATTTGACTGTGGAAGACCAGCTAAAACATGAGGCTTTTTCTCCTCTACTGCAATCACAATATAGGAAATATTCTTGTCCGCACGACTGCATACCATTGGTCTTACTGTTCACTTACGTTTCGGCTTGTAGAGTTCATATTTCAGACTGACGTGAAGTTGATGTCATGTATTTGTGTGTGGAATTGAAACCTGAACCAGAAATTAAACAGTTCAAGATCATGATAAAGGTTGAGCCGACTTTACAGGATGCTTGGCTAGCAGCCAAGCAGCAAGAGAACATTCATAAACTGGGTTCATATTATACACTCCATGGTTTACACTAAGCATAAATCCTCTAATTAATAATTATCTCTTCTTAGATGTTGTCAATGCAGGTATAATTACCTTCCAAATCTCTGAGTGAGTTCTTATCAGTGTATCTGCACCCAATTTTTGGTCTCTGAGCATTTTTTTCCACAAATTATACAGGCTGTATCTGCTCTGCTCTTCTGTCTGTCCCTTTCTCAGTGTAACATCATGTTCACTTTAAAAATCCAACTTGCTAAAATGTGTGTCCGCTTTCGCCCTTCTGGCAGAGGACCACTCATCAAATCATGCAGTCTTTTCATTTATATTTGATATTAGATGGGAGTTCGTCCTGGTCAATATGAGATTTAATAATTAATTTGGTCTGACTTTCAGTGGCACACGGTGTTACTGGAGTGGGATGGTAATTAATCAACACTTTTCAATTGGAGTAGGCAGGCATATCACTTTCTCCATCCTAGCCTTTTAAAATATGCAAAATGCATGCTTAAAAATGCCCTAAGACCTTCAGCAGAGGAATAAGGTCAACAGTAGCAGGAAGCAGAATGAATCGTTTGCATATTATCTCATTTTGTGTCCATGATGATCCACTCTGGTGGAACAGTTTCCTGTTGAGAAATATTTCCAAAACTTCACCCTGAAGAGATTTAGAATGAAATGGCATCCATCCATCCATCCATCCATCCATCCATCCATCCATCCATCCATTCATTCATTCATTCATTCATCCATCACATGATTGCTGATGACCATGCCCAATGGTCACTGGATGAGAGGTGGTGTGATCTCTTATCAAGTTACCTTGGTAACCAGTCCAGGAGGTGAACTCAATCCATTAATTATCCTACTCTGAACCAATTGTACTACTGCTGGTGTAAAAAGTTTCATGTTACCTTGTTGGTGTTAAGCTAATGTACATGTGCAATATGTAACTGAAAATATGTACTAGCTCATTTATCAGTAGTCTGGAAGAACTAAAATTATTTGTTTTTGTTTTTTTCCGTGTAGAACATTCTATCACGTTGGACTTCAAGTGGTGGGAGTGTTCTAATCATTCCCCAGACAGGAGTAACAACAACAACTGACCTCCATGCAAGCTCTCAAGATGGGGAGCTCTGAGAATGCAACAGTGATTAGCTGGTGCTCCTTCACTCAGCTCGCACTCTGAAGAACAGCACAAAGTTAATCGGAGGTGGGCAGGGGGAGTTGTTGAGGATCCAGTAGCACAACCTGCCAGATTCCGGCTCCTCCACACAGTGAGAGCATGTCAGTTCTCATAGGCCCTTCATGGATGTGTTGCTCCAAGGCCAAGACCAGCCTTTTATTCTGGATGGGGCTGGTGTCCATCTGTGTAGCTGCTACTCAAGCTCAGCAACATCCTGTAGCCACGACAAATTATGGAAAATTACGAGGAGTGAAGGTGACATTACCCAACGAGATTCTGGGACCGGTGGAGCAGTACTTGGGGATCCCCTATGCACTGGCTCCAACAGGGGAGCGGAGGTTCCAGCCACCAGAACCGCCCATGTCTTGGCCAGGAATTAGAAATGCTACTCACTTTGCTCCAGTTTGTCCTCAGTTCTTGGAGGACCGCTTTTTACTCAACGATATGCTCCCTGTGTGGTTCACCTCCAACCTGGATACAGTAGTAAGCTACGTGCAGGAGCAGAATGAGGACTGCCTCTACCTGAATATCTACGTCCCAACAGAGGATGGTAGGTCATCACATCCTTTCTTTCTGCTAATTGTTCTTCAGTTTACCTTCTCAGATTGTTGACAGTATTTATTTTGATTACTTATTTTTGCCAAACTTTAAAAAGAACATCTTGCGTTACCAATACATATCATGTTCATGGTGAACTATTTGTACTTCTTGCTATTGAGAAAAACTAATCATTTCCCAGGATGTTTTCAGTGAAGGTTTCTCAAACTATCAGTGTGATAGTTCATGAAGAAAAACTCAACCTTCCTTCCAGTGGTCTGGGCCCACTACCTCATGTCTTATCTGTACTTACCTTCGCTTAGCTACAGGTACAGTTTTAGCCTGACTGCGGCTCATTGGGCAGAGGGGTTGTCTTGCAATTAGAAGGTTGTGGGATGTACTGTCTTCCTCCTGTAACTTGTTGATGTGCCCCTTGGCAAGGCTCTTAACCCAGCAGGTGTTTGAGTTTGTAAGTGCAACTAACACTTTAAATGTGCCTGGAAACGCACCATTTAAGTTTCAGAGGGACGTGTATTCTTTCTGCTGCCAATGTGTCATTTAATTCTCATTTGTTGAGTCAGATTATGTGGAATATAAGTAGAAGATATAATCAAAAAATTATATAAAACAATCTGTGGCAGAAGTCAAATGTACATTTTCACAGCCCAGAAATGTTATACATTATACTTACAAGCTTATATCTAAGAATACATGCCCAATAGTATTTGATTTACTGTTCCCCAGCAAGCTACATGCAGCTATCTGTAGTTATCCACAAACTTTTAGCGAGGTCAAAGACAAGGTTAAGGTTGGAGAAATTCCAGAAGCTTAACTTTAGTCTGCTTTATTTGTTCCAGTCTGGGTGTGTGTTGGGTATCAGTTCCCTGTTGGAAAACATTTGATCTGTTTTACTTTTTGTTTGCGATGATGAGTAAATAGTTGGATGCAGCTCTTCTTCTTTATTAGGTCAGCCACAACTAACACTGGTGGCAAATTGGTCACAGGTTATAAGACGTAGATTATTTTCAAAGCCTTGACCCTGATACCTCAAAATATACTACACTTATTAAAATAGATGAGCACATTTGAACAGTTGAACAAAGGTGTGTAATTTGGAGTAGCAACATCTTCCCAGTTCTTGGTCATGTAAAACCTGCTTTACTGTGAACACTGTTACTAGTAAATAATGTTCATTAAGTATCAGAAAAAAATCAATTTCAAACACTTTTGTATCAACTGATCTTGGTTTATCTTATCTTTATTTACCAAAAGATAAAAATCTGATTTGGTCAGAGTCAAAGTGTACATGTTGTTATGCATGTTTAAACAACTGCAGTCTCATTATCAGCAGGTCTCCAGAGAGAAGACCAAAGGTGAGTTAATTTGGCGTCTGATTAGCTGTTTAGAAGAATCCAATAGATTCTATCAATAAACAAATCAATGAAAGTGCTGTTCAAACATTTTCTCAATCGGTGTCCTATGTTTGATAGCTTGATGTGAAATTTAATGGCTTTCCAGCACACTTGGGGCAGTTTGCAGCTGAGTGTGAAGCACCCAGTTGCAGGATTAGCATATTCTGCCTCAAATAGAAAAATTTAATTGTTTTGGGTTATAATTCTTCTCAGTCGTGTGCACATTAGCAAACGGTTGATTGCAGTTTTGTTTTATGGAACCACCCCAAAATAGTTTGTGTGCTTGCTGTGACATCATTGAGATTTAGATTATTAGTGCTTTTTTTCTTTCGGAAAAAAACAGCACTGAACCAGTTTCACTATAACAATTCTTATTTGATGTAAAGTTCACAGAATTTCAGTAACACCCCAAGCGCTTCACAGAAATAAACAATAAGAAATGGGTCCATTAATTACGTTTATGAAAGTGGAATGGCACAAGGAATATGCATTAAGCACAGTTGCTTAAATGTTTTTAATTCTTTAATACTGAAGTCTTTATTGGATGTGACAGCTTGAGGCATTTTCTGTGTGCAGAAAGTGTTTGGGATCATTCTGACTCAGAACAATTCACAGTGATGGTATTTTCAGATTTATCACTAAAACCTTCCATTTATCCAACCTTTAATGGACTCACATCATCATCGTCAAACTTCTCTGTCACTGTGAAGACCTTGCAGTATACTTCTAGTTATTTATTGGATTTTCATAATTTTCTTAACTTCAGCATTTTTTTTTTTTTAGTGACTAGTGTTGTGCAGTTAGTGTACATAGACCCAGTGGCTGTCTGTGGGAGGTTATTGGCTCTTGGAAAACTCTTCTGATTAGTCTTTTCGCTCGTCTGTCAGAAATCCTGTGAAGTACATCTGGTCACGACTAGTTTTTGATGAAAAGAGGTTCTGGATTAGATTTCTTTGGCAGATTCTCCGGGGAGCTTTTCTAGAAAAGCAAACAGATTAAATCTAAATTATGTTCAGATCAAATAATTCCTTTCATTCCAGTTGGTACTGGTGCCACCCAGGTGAAAGTAAATTAACACTCACCAGCACCATCTGGATGTTTACTAGGAATAATACAATGAGGTTTTACGTTTCCAATGAATTGCAATGAGATTGTTTTCTAAATATTAAGAGATTATTGCAATGTTTTTAGTATTAAACACAGATTTGCTTTGACATTTCACTATATTACACAAGATTTAATCTATTGGCTTAGTTGTGTTCATCTGTTTATATATTTGGATTACTTTGGTTGCGCAGTTTGTCAATAGCTGCTTTAGAAATATATATTTGCTGAAAAAAAACATGTTTTGCTTTATTTCAGTGAGACGAGGTTGAACACTATTGTCGTGTAACTGCGCTAACGCTTGCATACAGAAACAATCTCACAATGATAGTTAATGTTTCTTTTCACTGCGAATATTAAGAGTGCTTTAACCATATGAGTGATGTATTAGGATTTCTATTTTCTACTCCCTCTTCTTAACACTAAAGTAATGTACACTGGCAGACCCTTTACTAATTCAGGTTTCTTATCTGCCTCCATTATGCTCCACTAAATGGACTCAGTATGAGTATTAGAAAAAAAAAAAACACAGCCTGTTGATCCTTGAGCTGCTTGGGACAGGACAAAGAGGTTGGCAGAGCATTTTTAGGAAACGGACAGAAACTATGGATGGCTAGTGGACAAGCAGAAAGGCGTATTAACGTGCGTTTCTGGCCGAGATCGTTGACAGCTCTGTGCTAAATTTATTCTAAGCTCTTCAGTACATGGCAGATTAATAAGTGCAGGAAAAGGATAATCTCACAATCCCACACTGGTGCACAGCAGGGAGCTTTTCTCAAATGACTCTGTATTTCTGAAATAAACACAAAGTAAAAAAGGAATTAAAGTTGTTTGCTCAAGTAGAGACTTAATACAACAAATCAGTGCCCCCTGCAAGCAGAGTGACTCCATAGAGTAAACACAACCTCTTTTTTAATTAAAAGATTTAATACATTGAGCTGTAATAATTTTTTTCTTAACAACTCTCAAAATGTGGAAAAACTACTAAATACAACCACATTCATTAAAGAAGCTAAACATAATACATTACAACCTCATTGTTTATTTAGCAATAAACAATCTGTCTGTATGAGCTGCCTTTGATAAATGTAAAATTATACATAGTTTGTTTCCTACTAAATACACATTTCATCAGTTTTGAGGTTTTTGTTAGATTTTTAATTTATTTTTGCTTAACTCTCAGGTTCTAGATGTCTTTTCAGTCTGAACCTTGATTAGTCAACTCCACCACCTTCATTTCACCTTCTTTTTCTTCTCATTCTGAGCTGCCCTGTGCTGCACAGGTTTCTATGACCCACTTTCAGCCAAGCAGTGGTTGGTGAACAGATGGGCTCTAAAACAACTTAGTAACTGGAAAGTGCCCAGGCCCAGCTTTGATGTGCTGTTATACTATGATAGGTATGATATGTCAACTCGTTGCAGACACTTCAGTGAATAATTTTCTCTGGAAAACGTTCAAAGTGTTCATAGGTTTCCTCAACTTTGCAACTATGTCACCTATTCACATTAAGGCGCCATGATGGACATTGGAAGAGATTGATGGGAGCATTGAATTGTGATCGCTTTCCCCAGTTGTTTTTTCCAATCTTTCATGGCGTCTACTTGCTCAACTTGAGTTAATTTGTCTGCGGAAGTGTCAGACCTGTTGGGACTCATAGTATTTGTAAAACTTGGAAGTAGGTAGCTTACAAAGCCTTCCTATACCCTCTCCCTCATGAAATTTAGCTGATTTGATCAAATTCCTGACCTTATCTCAATGGGCTCTTTGCACCTCAGCTTCTGCGTTTCCGATCTATTGAAAATGGCACTTTACGCTGGGTATCTGCAGGGCTTTCCCGAGGTAACAATTAATAATGTACATCGATCCGAAGCCCCAACAAGTAAGCCGGAGAAAGGTTTTAAGATGTTCACCTCGTTATACATTCACAGATACGAAGGTGAGTTTTACTTTCTTTAAACTTTGCAGCTAACATTAGCTTTAGCTTCTGCTAGTAGGCAATATTCTCAGACATTTTTCTTGCAAAAATCTGCTATTTAAGTATCTAAACATTTCTCATCCATTCTGACGGACAATGTTTGTACCTTATTTTCAAGTGTATTACGTGTATTTATTGTTAACGACAATAAACGCAGGTTTGATTACGGTTCAGGGTTTTTGCTTCCGAAGCCTGACGAAGTACAACAAGCCTATAGCTTAACAGTAGAGCAGCTCTGGTGTCGGAGTTCTAGTTCAGCTGACTGTTCAGGTTCAGAGTAGTTACTTTGAGAAAAATATGGCCATGTTGCTTACTTTTTGCATGCTTCTTGTGAAGTGCTCAATAGGACGGTGTTTACAGCAGTACAGGCGGATCAGTTGCTCGGCTGTCTGGCTCTGCTCTCTCGTAAATGGTAAATGAACTGAACTTATATAGCGCTTTTCCAGTCATTTTGACCACTCAAAGCGCTTTACACTAGAGTCACATTTACCCATTCGCACTCACAAACACACACACATTCATACACCGATACACAGACCGATAGGCAATTTGGGGTTAAGTGCCTTGCCCAGAGGCACATCAACAGGTGGCAGGAGGAAGCTGGAATCAAACCTACAACCTTCCGATTGCAGTGTCTGCCAGACAGCCACAGTCGGGCTCTGCTCTCTCGTTCCCATACACTCGCTCTTTCAGGCTGAATGCAGAAGCGATTCACTGGAAATAACACAGGTCGGCTCCTTTGCCTTCGTCTTTAGGCTGAAGAAGCTGATCCAGAGTGAAGTGAAGGCTGCAAACTTTGCTGTGCGGCTTTAGCTTTAACTGGTACCAACGAATATTTACAAGCCACCGTCTTCTTAATTCAGGGCTGCTTGGAAATCCATGAAAACTTAAAACCCCATTATATTAGGAATTCAACAAAGTGCATAGTATTGTTTTATTTGTGTCTGAAATGTGACTTTGTCTTTTCTAGCTGTCATAGTAACTGAAAGCGGAAAAAAGAGAGCCGCATTTGCGCATGAGGTTGTGACGTCAGCGCGGCAGATTAATGCCACATTTAAACCAATATTTCTTAAATGTTGTTTCTCCTAACACAAGAGCAAAGTTAAAAGCATTCCAAAGTCTAGATGTGTACCAGTTTTTTTGTACAATAGCCTACATGATGACATTTTCTTCATGGTTAATGATTAGAAACATATTTTATTGCGTCTTACTAAGCTCAATAAGATTAGTATATAAACGCACCTTGGAAAACGCGTCTGCTGGAAATCCGTGTAGACACTGAGGCTGCAAGGCTGTCTGTCTCTCAGCTCCTGTCTGTCACTGTCTTCTTTCCTTATCAAAAGGTAAATGATCAAATAACAGGCTTGCTTTGAAGAAAGACTCCAGACTGGGATTCAAACTCTGGACCATTTTGCTGCCAGGCAGCAGTTCTCCCCACTGTTCCATCAGGCAGTGATGAGTTTAATTTTATCATCACCATGGACTATACACATATAATAGTGAACTACCAAGGCTCACTGCTTAATTATTGTCTATATTATGATTTAATGAAGAATCCTGTCTCCATTATTTGACTACTTAATTAATAAAAATGCAACAAAATGTCTAATTTTTAAACCCGTATAGGAAGAGTTCTTGACTTTAAAAAAATGGATAAAAGTGTCTAGTTGCTATATTGGTACATAAGAGATGCCTCCTTGTGACATGTTTTTCTTTCTTTTTTTTTTTTTTTAATTGTAGGATTTCTTGTTTGTTTGCAAGTCAAGCAAGTCCTGGTTTTATATAAATAAGAGCTATTTCTACTGCAGACTGCTCTAGAAGACATCCGTGATGACTCAACCCATTAATCCAGCAGGGTTTAAAAAGGTTTTCATCAGCAGAGACACTGCAGATATTGTGACATATGACACAGTACATTATTCCAGAAAGCTCAGTGTTTGAGCTGTTTTTAATGGAATGGAGAACACAGTCTGCTTGCTTGGAGGTGAAGTGTACCTCCAAGCATATACCTTGGAGGTATATGCTTGGATATACCTCCAAGGTATATGTATATATGTATATATATATATATATATATATATATATATACCAATACCTCCAAGGCTTCCTGTTTTCACGGGGGCCCTAATGGATGGCTCTGTCATTTCTTTAGATTGGTAAGTAAAGCTGAAACTGGATATGGACATGTAGGAAATGTAACATTGTTTATTACAATTTCATCAGACTAAATTTTGCTGTTGTTGCTGCCAGAATAACGAGAGAAAAGAGAGTTCAAGATTACTATATTTCTAAGTAATTTGGGAAAACAGACATGTTTGCTCTGCTGTCTTTTCTTGTGTCATAAAGAAAATCCAAAGAAATCAGTCAATACTTTGGGAGGACAATGTGGGTCTCCACAAGCCTGGTTTATTCTCAGGTCCAAATTTTAAATATCTGAAAGTTCCAATTTCATTTGTACAAGTAACTACTTCATATAACTTTATGAAAGTGAAAAACGTCTATGAATGTCCAGTCATCATAATGCTCAGAAAGAGGTTTCAGAAATGTGTAAGTCCACCAAAGAACAAGTCAAGTAAATGTTCTATACAAATAATCATAGTACAAACAGATCCTGTGAAGATTTGGTTTTAGTGGAAAAACAAATGCTCTGTCAACATGGGCTGAAAAGCCATGCAGAGAGGAAGAAGACATTTCACCAAAAGCAACATAAAAATCAGATCACGGTTTGAAAGTGTAAGTTGTTAATTTTCGTAGACATGAAGTGTTTGGCCATGATGACCATTATGACAAGTGGAGATTAAAGGAAGAATCTAGTTACCCTGAGAACGCCAACTGTAAAGCCAGGAAGTGGCAGCATTGTGCTGTGGGGCTGTTTTGCTGCAGGAAAGGATTCTTCACTAAATAATGACATCATGAGGAAAGAAACAAACATTATGTTTGTAGCACAGAGTTAATTAAAACTTTAATCTGAAGTATTACCAGAGAATGAGAAAGAAAATATTTCTTGTCTGTTACATTGTATGTAAATATCTGGTTCTAACTGTAACTGACCACCGCTTTATATTTTAGTCCATCTTTCAGGCTTCATCTCTGAAGACAGTAATATGAAAGAGTCCTAATAATGTTCAGTGTGAGCTCAGTAGAGAGCGACATGTCTGGCCTGTTTAGAGCTCTTCTCACTGCCCGTCAACTTAATACCTCCTGAGTTGGCCTTTTCAGAAATCCAGTGTAATGTCAAAATATCCATCCGGCTGAGGATCAGGGAGAGGTTTCCTGTTTTCCCACACCTCTGCTGCTGACAGATTAAATGATGCCTACTTTTGTCATTTGGTTTGAACTTCAAGAGAGAATCCTCCATGCTCTGTACTGAGCATGCTCTGTTGTCATATTTTAGGTTCCTTGCCGTGATATCCATGTTTTCTGCTGATTAACTAGTTAAGTGCTTACAAGTTGTGGAGAGAAAATATGAAAGAAATGCTAATATGGAGAGTTTGTGAGAACTTGTCGTATTAATGCAGTAATGTTGATAAACCAGCAGCAGGGTAAATTAATCAGGTTCAAAATGTTTCTTTTCTTCAAGACAAAGACAATATCTCAGCTGTCTAACCACCACTTTTAAAATTAAAGACATACCTCACGTTGTTTCCAATTTACTCCTCAGTGCTCTGCTGCTCAAATAAAGATTACAGTCCTGTTTATTTGCATCTTTAATGGTGAAGCTCCATGCTTTTGGCACTGAGACAATAAGCAGAGGAGATCCAAGTGGAAGTCCATTCTTGGCAGCCAGCAAGTTTAGGATGAGGCCTGTTTAATTCTAGTTTGTTGGGAAAATGAAAACAGAACAGAAAAACTCCATAGTACAACCAGAACTCCTGATCAGCATCTATGTTTAGTGTATGTTATTGATATTTTATTTTATAGACTGATGCAATGTGGTACAGTGACAAAAAAATAATAATAAAGAGGAATACAACAAATGGAATTTTGCAATTACAGTGTTTCCATTAAAAAAGAAACAATTAAAATCACACATGAATGTTTATTCACACAATAAGTCATTCAGAAATCTGCCGTGCCATCTTCCTCCTGCCACTTCCTGTTGTCTTTGCCATCTTTTCCACCAGCAGTAATATTCTGTTGCTGATCACATGACTTGTGTAATGCGAAAAAAAGTTTTCCATTGCAGTTTTGGAAACAAAAACTCACCTCATCTTAGTGCAAAAACTTTTTTTATTGAAAAATAGGAGTTGTTTCAAAGTTGCTGTGTTTCTATTAAGAACATTTATTTTTGGAATTCAACTATAGTCAGTAGAAACACAGCTATTGTTCAGAAAGTCAGAAAGTATTTTTTTTCCTCACTCTTTACTTTTTCATACGAACATAAATATTCTCAGTAGACACTGTGCTCACAGTAGTGCTCTACATTGCATTGACCTGTCACATGAAACTACTTTGATTCTAACGTGACTAACTAAAAACAAAGCGGTGTCGTAACGCTCTTTGGAGGAGTTGTGATTGACAGGACTTTGTCATTTGGGACACCATGGCAACGTTTTGCCCGAGACGCCAGACGTCTCAGGCAAAAGATCTACTTCGGTGTTGTCTGTTGTAATGAAGAATCATCAATTGAAATCTTATTTTCATTCCAGAAGAATGTTTACTTAACTTGATGAATATCATGATGTATAAGCTGACATCATGATTCTATTCTCATTTTACTTAACATTTTCACTGTAATAAAACAGATTGAATTAAGAAGATAAAAGGATTAATTTAGTCTTATTCTGTTGATCCAATAAATTCCACATTTCTTTCTGACACAAGCAATCAAGCATTTCTTTATTACTCCTGAGAGAACTGGTGGGCTCGGTCAGTTTCAGGCCTTCTCAGGCTCTCTTAATCTGATTTGACCTGAAAACACCTTATTGATCTGGCCTCTTCCTCACTGAGTGGCAGTATCAGTCCTTACTGGTAAGTTTGAGGTTGATTCACACATTTTCCGGTAAAAGTTGTTCACATCTGGGACACAGAATGCATCAGTAATGCAATATGGCAGTTGCTTGTTATGCTAACATGATTCTCTGAATAGATGAAAATGGAACACTAGGGTGTTAATTTTTTAGTCTTTTTTAGAATATGGATATACTTTGGTTTCATTTACATCTTTGATGTATTGGACCAAAGTATATTGATACATATCATACCAACAAATCTAGTTTTTAGGTATATTCTCTCCATTAAACAGTAAAATTGGCAGGTTGTCTGACTTACAATCTTCATTATGTATTTTTTCTAAACTAAACTCCATTCACATAACTTTAAAATCACAGCACAGTACATATGTTATCCATTTGTTGCTTTCACATAATAACCAGCAGCAATAATCTACTGTTCATCCATCAGTCTACTGTACACGTTATAGAAAGAGGTTAGTGGAAATTTGCTCTGCATCAATGACGTTTTTCTTTTCTTCTGCAGCTGCTAAAGCGTTGCAGCTTTTCAGTGGAGATCTCAGAGCGCCTCAGATTTCCTCCAGCTTGATAAGAATAAACAGACTCGGCAGTTGTTCTGATAATGTCCGTGGTGTTCAAAATACATTTGCACAAATGGACAATCTCGTCTTAACGGAGGTGTGTAGCAGATGTGCTTCCATTCAGAGCCACATCAGCCATAAAAGATTTAAAGCGTCCCTGAAATGCTCCCTTTCTGCAACTTCTGAGCTCTATGAATATGAAAGGAACAAGCTGGGCCGCGGAGATCAATGCAACGAAGCTAAAATGGTGCAAGCTTTACTTCCGAGTATGAATATGCAATACAATTTAAAAAAAAAATATATATATATATATATATATATATATATAAAATTCTCCAAGTTGCTCAAATTCCAGTGCACAGACAAATACAGTACTACTTCCACTGCCAAATAATCTTTTTCCATGTTATAAGTGCAATAATCTGCCAGTGGAACTAATACTTTTTCATCATTAAAAAAATTATTTACTAAAAACAAGCTCCTGTATCTTAACGGAAAGCTACTTATAAATTGTTTTGTTTTATTTTAAGTATACTAAGGTATTTGAGCAAGAAATTAAACCATAAATAATTGGTAAAATTTTGTGTTTTTGCAGTGTTGATGGGAATTTTTAATTTAACAAATTGCCGGCATGGCCAATTTACATGGGATTAACAGACAAATTCTGCACTTTTTAAAAATGGCACGTTTTGACCTAGGGCTAAACTTAAAATGTCATACATAAAAAAGCTGTTGCAAAATACTCAAACCTTGCAGAGGGTGAAACAGCAGCAGGTTATTGCGGGTAGTTCCTTTCACACATGGGAGCTTGTTGTTAGGAAAAGTTTCTGTTTTACAGTACGGTACCGTAGTTGGAAAAAACCCCCTACTTTTCCTTAGCAATATCAGATCATTTCAGTGTGCTGGGTGACATGGCATTACCAAAATAATTTATTGGAATTAATGTATTTATTTTTAGTTCTGATGTAACTATTGTAAGTGTTTGTGAAGAGCCCTGTGGCTCAAAATAGCTACATAAGATTTCTGTAATTACTTTTGTTTATGCATCAAAGTCTTTATTCTGTGTATTTTTACAGGCAGAGTAACCACTTGTTTCAGTAAACCATGTCCAGCTCCTTGTGGTGAATGTCTAAGTACAGCATTACTCAGACCTGCAGCAGGTCTGAGTAATGGATATTTAATGTGATCCATTAAGACAGAACATTGTTATGGTTGTTTTTAGAGTTGCATTCTCCGGGGGGGAAACACAACAACAGAAGACATTTCAATATTCAGGACAGAAACATGAAGTTTTAAGGCTGACCATGAAATTTGCCTTGAGTTTTTTTTTTTTTTTTTAAACTTAATACAGAATAAAATTCTGTGTTCTTTTTTCACTTAGCTTAATGGCAAAGGCTCCAATTTCCTCAAGCAGCTCTTTGTACCTTTGCCCGCTGGAATTGTTGAAAGTACCAGAACTGTGATCTTGCAGTCCTCCTGTCATCATTTTAAGGATCTGTGGTGCTCAGAGAGCCTCTGAAAGGCAGCTTTGTGACAGAGAGTCTTATTCAGGGAGAAGCAGGAGGAAATGATTTCAGGCTGGGGTCAAAACGAGGCAGAGAAACAGCGAAGTGGAATGTTGCCGTCTCTCACTCTCGGTCTTTCACAGGGATGCAGAAGGGGAAAAAAAGAACATTTGAAGTGTGTGATCTGGGGACGTGGAGCACTTTGATGCAATCATGTTGGTTTCAACTTAGTCCTGGAAGAACACAAAGAGTCAGGGGGAACAGGAGAGCAGCTCAGGAAGGTTCTGGATGCTGTTGGTCAAACTTTTCTTTGTCCAATGATGAAATTTAGAAGTCATCTTTGATTCACTCTTATTAGATATAATAAATATCTGGTGTTACAAGTTTCTGTGATGTAAAAATACTTATTTTTCATGTTAATCTTGTGCAACTGAAATGAAAAACAAATGTATGTATTAATACAAAAAGTAAAAAATCAGCTTTAGCCTGGAAATTTTGAACAGTTACAAAAGTTTGTCAGTTTTGGCCCAAAACCTTTTGTGAAGAAGAAAGATTTTAATTTTCATCCTCACTGTGAGTCCAAATGATTAAATATTGAAACATTTTAGTGAATAATAGATTATTCATAAAATGATAAAATGGATATTATAAAACTTGGATAAACTATTATAATATATAATAGTTTTAGCTAGTTTTTCGTACGGATTATTAAAGTATTTTTATATTGAATTGGAAGGAGAATGATGGACTTTTCTGTGTTTTTGCAGTTTTTGTGAATGTTTTCCTTCTAACTGATTTGTTTTTTTGATGACATATTGTACAGATTATGATTATCATTGAAAACCTGAAGTCATTTTTTGTGGTCTCAGAATTATTGAGCAAGGGGGATTTAACTTTTATTTTGTTCTAAAATTTTTCCACAAATGATCTGTTAGAGAGCAGATAAGAATTTTACAAAGCATGCAGAAACATTAGCTTTTATACATATCAAATCATCAGATCAGTACCTCATCTTTCAAAGATTAGTTGGACGACGTAGAAACCAGGTTTCAGGTTTATCTGCCTTATCAACTCAACTGTTATGGACAAATAATTGAGGTAAAAAATTTGATGTATTTTGTAATGACCTGGAGTTTTCTCTGCTCCTTTAGTTCCACTGCCAGATGATTTCTCTTCTTAGTAATCCTTTCTTTTATGAACATTAAGAAATTACTGATTTAAAACAAACTCCTTTATCTTGCGTAGAAGTTAAAATTAGTTTTGTCTGACTTAGAGTTTACTAAGATATTTGAAACTAGACCAAAAATACCTAGTACGTTTTTGCAGTGTAGGTAGGTTTACACAACTAATGAAGTGATGTTCCACAGGAAAATCAGCATATTAATTAATCTGTGAATGATAAGTCACCAATATGCACTGTGCAGCGTAAAATTAATCTTATTTGAGGTTTTACAGGAAATACTGCAACAATTAAGCAGGTTTGGACATGTTCAACCTTCAGAACAAACAAAAGAGAAGAAAATTAGATAAGCTGCTGAGCAGTAACTTAAAAAAATACATCTTGTTTCAAACTGAAATTACTTCAATCCAGCTGCTGCAATTGGACCAGTATTACAATTTTCCTAAAACACCAAGAATCTGTGTTCTGGGCTTTGACTGGACGAAAATGTTGATTTTCTTAATTGTCAGCCAATCCTTGGTGGGTTTACTGGTATGTTATGAGACATGTTGTTTCACTAAAACAGGTCAAGTTCTCCATTTATAACTTTATTTCCATTACAAATGTTTGCAAGTCTTTGTTAATGCAAAAAAATGGAATTGCAGAGTTTCCATTTAATAAGAAATGTAATGAAAATAATGACATGAATAAGCATGTTGACGCAACAAGTCATTAAAAAAACAATCCTCCAACTACTTCCTGTCGTCTTCTGCGATCCGGTTGTTGATCATGTGACTTTTGTGATGCAAAAATGTGTTTCCATTGCAGTTTTTCTGTGTTAAATCAAATGCAATATGTAATTAGCTTGTTTCCAAGCAAATTTATTCCTGAAATGTCAACTTGTGAAATTATATGATCAATAAAAATGGAGCTACATGTGTATGGACATTGCACCCTCAGAAATAAAAGCCCAAAGTTACACAAAGCAAGCAGACGACAGACATGTTTATTATGTATATTTTTCTTCAATCACATTGATATTCTAACTTCATACTTTCTCCAGGCATAATCGCTGTTAATTTTCTTTTTACTTTTTACACAGTCCATTCTGTGCATAACAATATGCAGGTTTCCAGCAAGAGACAGCCATTCCTTTAGAGTAAATGAAGCTTCAGAGGCTATGAGGAGCTTCCACCAGCAGCATGCATAAAACATTTGACTTGATATGACTGGAGTTGTGCAGATTTAACTCTGTGGGCTAATGGTCTAATTTATTTAGGTTTGCATGTCTAATTTGCGTGCAGGAGACCTGCAGTGTGACCAGCCTGAGCATTCATGCTCAGCTAGTTTATGTGACACTGGCCTCTGTTTGTGCAGCTTGCTCTCACAGTGAGCAGCTTTAATATGCAAACAGCCCACAATCCCAACCATAGACTGACACATTGTGGAAACAAGCTCTTTCCTGTTAGCCTTTTATCGAATGCAGCGCCATGCATCATGAAGGCAGGAGCAAAACACATGATATATTCTGAAGAGACGGCAATCATTTCTGGCTAAAACTAAGAATCCACAAATCCACTTTTTTGGCTTCCGATACCAAAACAAATATCTGAGGGTTAGCATCGGCTGAAACAACAAAACAGAACTGAACTGAGTTAAAATGTTTCTTTTTTTAAACACAGACAGAAATGTGCTGAATTACAAATTTATTTAATGACTGTGCCACTACAGCAGCACACTGCTGCAGCTTTGTTCACAAGCATTTAAGAGAAAGATGCTCACAAGCTAACAAATATAAAACTACAACTGTCAGTGCAATTAGATGTTTATTTGTTTATTAAGATTAAGGTCTAATAAGGATTATAACAGCCAATATAAAATGGATAATAAAGAAACTCAACTGACTAAAACAATAGGTTGACTGTCTTGAAAAAACAAGTTAAAAATTAAATCTTTCAAATTGTTCAAAAATTGGAATTAGAAATTCTGAATGTAATGTCAAATAAAAATGTATGAAGCTGTCATGAGTTGTGGTGGAGGTGGTGAGGCAGGACACTGTAGACCCAGGTTGAGATGAATGATAGTAGTTTAGTAATGAAAATAAGGCGCAAGAACACGCCAAAGTCCAAAATCCAGGCAGCACAGCAGAGCGGAAGACAAAGGCTCAACACTCAACAGACGAATGGACAGCGCAAACAGCTTTGTACTACACATACGACCAGGACCCCACAGAGACACAGGTAACATTAAATATATGGAGGGTAATCAGGGAACGAGACACACCTGGGAACAATCAAGGGGAAGACAAGACAACACAGAGACTCAGAGACACAGAAACCTCAAATATACACAGAAAAACTCAAATCATGACAAAAGCATAGAATTAGATAGAATAGATCTGCCCTAGTGGATTACACACATTTTCACAGATACCTGATTTTTTTTTTCAATATCAGGACTGATACATTTATTGGTAGTTAGAATAATTACAGTCACAATAAAACCTGAACTCAGAAGAACAGTCTGGACCCTGTTCCAGAAAACACAATAGATATTGATCCGTTCTGGATTTTCCAGGTCTGAAAAGCAGCTGCTCCATGACTTTGTAGCAAAAGAAGTGATAACAATTTGTTGATAGGGTCAGACTGTTGAACGATTCAGTGAAAACTGAAGTTGGCGGTTGGTGTAGTTTGGGTAAAAAACTGTTGCTTAGGTAAAGATTTCCAACTTGACCAAATTGTCAGACAGGCCATCATTTGTGCCAGTCATGTCAACAGGAATAACTGGACATTTCTGTCATTAAGAAAATTATTGTATGGAGGGGCTGAGATTTTTTATTTAGAAAGTATTTTAAATTTTAAACTCCTGAATTCCTTAAATCATATTACAATTATACTTTTTCCCTCCTTATTCCCCTTATTTGCCTTTCTATATTAATTTGCAAGAGTTTATTGTTTAAGTATGTAAATGTATATATAGCAAGGTTTTTTTTCCATATCTTTATTGTTTTGAGTGAAAAGAAACGTTGAATATAAGAGTTTCTGGCCTGTGGGTTGACTGTTTAAACAAACCTTTGACTATTTGAAAGTGTCTTATTGAACTTTCCAGAGGAGTACTCCTGGTGTACGATGCTGCAAAGAGGCCAGAGAATTCTGGAGTGTGAGTGTCTTGATTTCTTCATAAGTTTTGTTAGGATGATAAGTGAAGAAACATTGAATCAGCCACACTTTACTCCAGTCTGTTATGGTGAACACAGAACTCAATAAACTCTCGACTTCCCTGTCTGCCAACGTTCCACCTATTGCCTATAGTCAATCGATATGAATTATGGCCAAAATGATGGGGTAGAAACATGAGCTTCCTCTGTATTGTTGTTGGAATCAGGGGATGAACATTGAAGAAGAGTCCATTAAGTACGGTAAGGCCAATCACAATGCCTCCATTTTTTTTGACACATCCTGTCAGGAGGCAACAAGACAAAGGGAAACAGATTTTTCAGCACTTTCTTTTTTGGCACACTTGACTCCCACCAGTGGGACAATTGGACAGATGCTGAGCTCTTATAGGATGGGACATTATGGTAGACAGAGGAACATGTTTAAGGGAAGTGATATCCATTTGGGCCTGAGAAAGCCTTAGGATCTCCAAGAATCCTCTTGGAAATATTCCCTCTACAACCAAATGATGGATAAGGAGAAGATGATGGGTGGATGGATGAGTGGATGGATGGATGGATGGATGGATGGATGGATGGATGGATGGATGGATGGATGGATGG
This sequence comes from Poeciliopsis turrubarensis, assembly GCA_010277015.1. Lineage (NCBI taxonomy): Eukaryota > Metazoa > Chordata > Actinopteri > Cyprinodontiformes > Poeciliidae > Poeciliopsis > Poeciliopsis turrubarensis. Next base: position 402,423 of record VMRN01000158.1, on the reverse strand, counting down.
ATGGATGGGTGGGTGGATGGATGGATGGATGGGTGGGTGGATGGATGGATGGGTGGGTGGGTGGGTGGATGGATGGATGGATGGATGGATGGATGGATGGAGGAGTGGGTGATGGGTGGATCTCACAATGACATGTTTCTGTATCCTGAAAGTAAATGACAGCTCTCACACTTAATCATGTGTAATGGGAAGCCTTAATACAGACGGTCATCAATTGTCTTGCTCATTTTGACTTTAAAGGTCTTCGATGTGACTGGGTGCTAAGATTCACTAATAAGCATTTTGTTGCCAGAGCTCATGTTCAGAAAATAAGTTAGAGTTCAGCCCGCGGCGGGGCTGGATGCCAGACGACTTAGAGGCGGTAAAACACAAAGGAACTTTTCTGAAGCTTCTATTGGCATATTGGCTAATTAGCACTTCAGAGGAAGAGCTGTTTCCATGGTTAGATGGCTTTAACTCAACAGGTTTTAATAAAAATGATTTTCTTTATAGACTCCACTCCATAGTCATCTGGGTTCACTGTATATTGACCTAAATTATTTGTTTCTTTTTTGTCGTTTGGTATTTGTTATGTTTAGCGTTTCCTGGGGTCAGTTTTGTGTGTGAAATGTGCTTCATGCATTTTTAATATTTCAGCGTATGTGCCAACAATTGGACTATAGGGAACTCATGTTTTTAACGTTGGTTCAAAAATAAAAATTGAGAAAAATATTTTATCTCAATCTGATAAAATTGAGATAAAAGATTTTGAACCAATGTTCAATTTTTTTTTTTTGAACAGTGCTAAAAAATAAAACTTGAGATAAAACAGTTATCTTCTTTCCTGAAATGTGTTTTTGCTTCTTTCCTTCTTCTTTCCCTCTATTCTTTATTTCTTGCCGTTTCGTCTTTAATCTCCCTGGTTTCCTATCATATTGCTTTCCTTTTAAACTGTCTTAATCTTTATTCCTTTTTTGTTTCCTTTATCCCTCAATGTATTTATTTAATTCCTTCCACAATTTATTAATTGGTTTACTTCTTTCATTCCGTGCTTTATTTCTTCCTTTGTTAGTTGTTTTGTACATGTGTTGGTTTGTTCACAGACGTTTGTTCATTTGTTTCATCGTTTCTTCTTTCCTTGTTCGTTTACTGGAAAACTTTAGCCTGATTTTGCCCTCCTGTTATGTTGCAGGTCAAATTGACCCGTTTTAAAGTTTACATATATTTTTTAAATGGTTGAAAGTATTTTTTGCATGAAACGTTTTCTGTTTTTCTTAATAGGTGCACTCTAAATATAAATTGAAAATGTTGCATCTACTGTTCAGGTCAATTTGACCCGGCAGTCAAATTGAAGGGTAAAAAAGATTTTAAAAAATTTCCAATTTTATATTTTTTCTTGCAGCTACGAACCATATTTTAGCACACACACCGACATGCACGCACACACACATACACCCACACAATCCCAATTTCTCATCATTAGTTTTACTTCACTAGTAAACTACGAGAAAGCAGGTGTTCATACAACGTTTGACAGGAAACTTTTCTATTCCCGTAGACAAACTCCACCCACACTGAGTGTCCACACAGAAGTAGGAGGAAACATAAATCCTCTCTGCATGACTCATTTGTCTTGATTTTAATCAGTGGGTCAATTTGAACCTGAACAGTATATGTGTCTCAAGTTCAATTATAATGATCAATAATAAAAAAAATTTCCAAGAGAAATTGTTTTTTTCTTTGCCTTAAGTTTTTTTTGAGTGGACATAAAAAAAATTAACTTCCATTCTTTATGTCCAAATTAGTAAATGTGTAAGTTGTCTTCATTGATCCTTTATTGGTGAGAAATAAAAAAAACATTATTGCACAAATATTGATTGAAATGGTTAATCAAATACAAAAACGTTTTGGAGGATTTTTTTTCTGGTTTCTGACACTATTGCATGATTAAACACTCCCTGGGTCAAATTGACCCACGAACATTATTGCTGTACCTCAGAAACGAACATAAGAGGAGGGTTAATATCACATAGTTGGAAAAACAGAGTTATGTCCCTTTTTCTACAGTAAATATAAATATCTGGTTTCAAAATGTAAATTATATGTTTCTAAAACACCACAGAACATTTGAACAGAATTGATCCCAGCCTTTCCTTTTGAATCAGTTATGGAGCCTAGGCGTAAATTCAATTTGGAAGACTCGTTCCTCACGCG
>VMRN01000158.1:390047-400220 GCA_010277015.1 Poeciliopsis turrubarensis | reverse complement strand
CTAATCGCACCCTCTCTCTCTCTGTTTGAGTCTCTCCAGATTGAAATCACCATCGGATTTGAATTTAAAAACATTTTTGTCCCCTCATGAATTACATTTTTAAATTTTAAATTCCTTTTTTTTTTTTTTTTTTTTTTCACATCATCTGCACTCCTTGCCCCCACACAGCTCGCCGCAGCATGGGGACCAACCCATGCTGTTTTGACAGAAGCGATTTGTTCATCAGTCACTCTGACAAATGTCTGCCATGTCTTTTCCCTTCTATTACCACCTCTTCGCCTGCTTGATAATAACCAAACAGTGCAGCATTTTTCCGCGCTGCGTTGGGTAATCAGCAGGGACTGACAGACGACTGGAGTAGGAAAAAAACACAGAGATGTCTTAGTTAAAGGCCATCATTTGTTTTCCAGGGGGAAAGAAGCAAGTGCCAGGAAATGCAGTGACATTTCTGAATCCCATCATTATGAGCATTTGATCAGTTTTTATGGATATTGCTTTAAAAGAGAATCTGCACATGTTGCAGAGTCTAAGCATAAGCTATAAAAATAAAATCTTTACTGGGTTTAAGAAGTGAAATCATGTTAGCGATGTTCAGAGGAGACTTATCCTGAGAGCTGAACATATGGCTCTGTTAGCATTGGAGAATATTTTCTAGTTTCTCTACTTTTTGCACATGTCCTTCTAATAAGGCATGACGTTTCATGTACATTGCTCAGACATAATATTATGACTACCTGTATGTAACCCCCTGGGTTCCCAGGAATATATATATGTTATTGTTGTTTTGAAAAACAACAAATTTAATGTATGCAACTTAATATCTTAAAATAAGATATAATAATTTTCAAGTCTATTGGTAGGAGTTTGAAATGGGCACGAGTTCATTAAAAAGAAAATATAGAGTTCAAGTAAAAACTCTATTAAAATATTGTGTTCTGTCACTTTAAGAATGAACAATACTGTGTAGTTTGTCTTCTTGCCGGAACTTTTGTGAGCCGTTTTGGGAAGAACCGGCTAAAAAGTGCAACAACTTGGCTGTGCATTAGCGCCAAGAGCCAGCTGACCGACCGTGGAGGAAGCGGGCGGTAAGCTGGAGGTCTGCACAGGAGCCTGGAGAGGGAGACCAGCTTCGGGCCCCAAACAGCACTAGGCCCGCTGTTTGGATTTGAATGCGGTTTCCTCCGCCTTTGCCTAGAAAGGCGCGGATTAACTGTGTTAAGACTAAAGGACTCTTATGTGTATATGTCAAATATGACTTAAAATAAATTTGACATTATAACTGAAATGGACCTCTGTCTCTTTAATAAAATCCTGCTCTTTCTGAAACTCTTCCTTCAGGATGTCACCACAACATGGCTTCTCTATTAACCATTTAATAATGTTTTTTTTTTTGTTTTTTTTTTTTGTTTTTTTTTAGCATTGTTTAACTGAGGTTGTTCCTGTAATGAGCAGCAGGTGAGCAGTTCCACCAGGTGTTTGCTAATTTTAATGTTCATCAGTTCATTGCCTTGTGCAAGAGTTGCAGTTTTGAGTTTTGTAATCTCAATTTGGTCTTTGTGGACTATCTGGCATCTTTGGGGATTTCTGAGGAATGACTGGTCTCAGTGGAGTGAACCACCTCATCCTCCCTAGCATATCCAATACTGCACTGCAATTGGGTCTTGTGATGTGCAGCCTCAACAGTAGATGAGTGTAGCAATATGCAGTGTACACTTGCCACTTACAGTCTTGGGGTGGGGAGATTTTCTGTCATCAATCAGTGAAGTCTCACTCACCTCAGCAACAACCCTAATATCAATGCACCCTAGAAATGCATTGCATTCATAACATTTCACATCACCACAGACATTGGTCAGTCTTGCTGGGGGCTCTGGTTGCTATGGTGGCTGAGTCCTGACATGGGTCAGAGGGGCCAAGTTCCTTAAGTCTCGCCCTGCATCTCTTTGCCCTGCTGGATGCTGCTGCGCTCAGCAAGCAGCTGACGGCAGCCCTGGAGTGCTGCCTCATGTCTGTCTGCCTGGGGCTGCTGTGTCCTTCCCGGGTCGAGCCCACCTGTCCTGTGTGTTACAGGCCTTCCACCTTTAACACCACTCTTAACATGTGTGCACCTTCAGGTGACAAACTAGCTCACTTACAACGACTCAACACAAACACAATAATTAGAGAACACGCACACGCATACATACAGTATAATATAAATGGGTGACACTGGAGTCTTGGTTTAATAAAGTTACATTTTGAGTTCTGTTTTTTAGAAACATGTTAGGAAGCAGTGTTCTTGATTTTTACTTTTTCCTGTGAGGGTCTATTTGCTGTCCTTCTTATTCCCGTTCAATGTTAGACATGTTTATTTATAATTACCTGTTACATGTTGGCCTACTTAAATCACACACTCAGACACCAGTAGGCCTTGGCTGTGTTTTCAGGAAAGCATGGCAGATCAATGCATCGTGACTGTTTTTACATCTGCAGTGGCAATGAATTACTCTTGTAGCTCCCCTGTGTTCCCACCTATACCTCTGCAGAGAAACCACACAGCACTGCAGATAAGCCCTACATCTTCTGTCCTGGATTTACCAACAATTCAGTTTGGATTTATACCTTCTCAAGACAAGCAGAATTAAAACTGTAATGGTGGAATTACTCACGTCCACAGATTTTCACTTAGATTTATGAAGATGTTCTCTTTTCTTCATTCTTCTCTTCTGAAGATATGAAGTCTTAGCTCTTGGCTAAATGATGGCTATCTGTACATGTACTGTCAGCTGTCAGTAAAACCACTGAGCAGGAAGAAGGTCAGTGTTAGCTATGACAGCAGTGGTAGTGGTGAGGGCAGACAAGCCTGCAGCGATGCACTTTACATAGATTCCATTAACAGCCAGTTTTATTTGTCCCGCTAACAGCAGAAAATGCTGAAAGCAATAGAAAACTCAGTTGGTTCCCCTTGAACAAGCTCCCAACCCACCTCAAACACCATCCACTCCCTCTCTCCACCCCCTCTCCCATATAAAGATGAGTAATGTGTGCAACATACGCAGCCACTGGAGGAATATATTATCCCCCTGGCCCGGGTGGCAGTGATAAATGTCCAAGACGAACTCAGTGCACAGTCACCGAGGCAACTCTGCAGAACTGAGAGAGTTCAGAGAGTGAGAGGCACAGAGACATTGTGGGAGAGACAACGAGAAAAGCGTTTTAAACACACCGTTTTATTTTCCTTTAAATGGACTCCTTAATGGCGGGACTGGAGCATGGCATCCTGAGCCCACCCAAGACTTATGATAAAACACCAAACCAGCCTGAAGCAAACATCATGTCAGTTGGCAGGTTTGCTTTCAGTTTCTCTGGTTTTGAACCTCGTCGTACCAGGGCTGGAAGAACTTGATTTATTGAGGTGAAATCCAAACTACTCCTCTGGAAGAGGCTCTAATTTACTCTAATTGCATTCAGACCAATTTCCCTTTGGTAGACAATACACAATTACCTAAAGTTGGTCTTTCTGATCCAAATAAACACAGGTCATGTAAGGCTGTATAAGTAGCACAAATGTCAAACTGGTTTGAACAATATTCACGTTGAATCACGTCCAGCTTTTCCTCAGGAGTTAAAAAAAGAAGGTGGAAAGTGCAGATTCTGACTAGAGAGATTTAGAATCAACTGAATGCTTAAATCTAAGAAAGTAATAAAAATAAAAACACTGATGTATAAATGGCAGTTTTCGAAAGATTTAGGTTTTTATGAAGCAATCAAAAAATAATGCCATAAGCATGCAATTTTGTCAGGTAGTCAGGTTAGATTTAAATAGATTTTAAAAGACTGTTGTTAGTGTATAAATCACTGAACGGCTCAGCACCACAATACACTAAAGATCTGCTGTTGTATCAACCTTCCAGACCTCTCAGGTCTTCTGGTTCCGGCCTGCTCTTAATCCCTAGAGCCAGAATGACTCGAGAACCAAGTTCTAGAGTCATTAGCAGCATTCAGCTTTTATGCACCACAAATCTGGAGTAACATTCCAGAAAAGCACAAACCTGCCCAAACACTGAGACCTGTTTAGAGTCACTTTTGCAAGATAATAAATGGAACTTTGTAATATGTAATATTTGACATGTATTTATGATTTTGATGACAACTCAACAAAATGTAATTTTCATTGGTATGTTGATTTTATGATTTTGTATTTTTGTGTCTTAATGATGTAAAGCATGTTTCACTGCCTTGTGCTATGCAAATAAACTTAAACCATGTCTGTTATTTTCATTGACGAGTGACATGTTGGTGAAATTAAATGTTTGACGTTTTAGTAAATGAGAGCTAACTGTGCCTGATGTTTATTTCTTCTTCTTTGTTGGATTGAATTAGGCTGAGTAGACTTCCTCATCCTCTCCATCGCTCTTAGCATGTGACTATTGATGCACTCCAACCAAAGAGAGAGGCACAAGCAGTCAGTTTGCCTGTTTGTTTGATGGAAAGCTACAGAATAGTTTTGTTTGAGCCCACAGATGCCTGCAGCAACCATCAGATGCCGATCTGTTAGAGGCTATGACAATTTAATGGCACTGCTCTTGTTTTATGTGGATCTGCCTTTTCAAGGTTGTTCCTGCCGCCCGTCCCATTCCGCGGGGGCTTGTTCTAATGTGGAACTGAATGACAAACAGGAAGTTATTGACACCACTGTGCTGGCCAGCCTCTGCAAGTAGCAGGCATTTTTTAAAATGGGGTAAATCGACCCGGGGCTCTGACCTCAGATCCTCCCAAGGGTCACCATTCGCACCCATCAACCCATTCCCCTACCACTTACACCACAACCTCTGACTCTGCCATTTTGGTTATAGGTGAGGAGTTGAGGAATAGGCCTTTACTAAGCTGGGGGCAACAACTCAGAGTACAGCAGACATTCATAACCTGTCTGTGGGTTGCTCAGGACTTCTTGGCCTTAGTTTTTATTCTGTAGAGAAGGAGAATTATGCACTCTTCCTGCCTTCTGGTACCTTTGTTGATTTGTTTTTAGACCCACTGAGGTGCATCATGTGTTTTACAGCAAACAAATTATTTTGCACCATCACCAACAGGAAGAGGGATTAATATTTTGTATGCACGTAAAAAATCCAATTTAAGACCAATAGTCACAGACCAGGGAAATAATTTTTTGTTCTTGTTGAATTTTGTGGTACTTTCTGTATGAGAGTGTTTTGAAAACAATCAGTTCATTTTTGTTTTCATAAATCCAATCTGTGTTTAAAATGATTTATTTCCAGCGTACATTATCAAGTTCAAGTTTAATGTATTGGTATAATTCAGTTTGAAAGAAAGAAATAATCAAATGCACAAACTGAATCTGAACAATCACAAAGCAGATGTTAGCTTTAGCATCATTAGCGGCTAACCTTTAAGCCATTTGTGGTTTTCTAATTGTGCTTACTGATGTTTCAAGTGCTGTGTATGGCAATTTCTCTTTTCTAACACAGTGGAGAACCAGATCTTTCCATGCACTTTAAAAAAGACATCTGGTTGTCACAGTCTGACTGCTGGAGCTGCGGTGTCCACAAAAAATAAATCAATTCAAGATGGTGAAAAAAGAGGAAAATGCAATTACTCCAAAAATATTTGATAGTTTGCAGATGTCCTCAGGGACAAAGACTTTATTTTTTGGAGACGTGACCAGTAGTCCAATGAAACAAAAAGTGAAGTGTTAAAATGACCATCTTTACTTTTGGAAGACAAAGAGGAAAACTTCAGCATGGTGTCTTCATCACTTAACTAGCTCAGCAGTTCAGTGTTGGACTAAATGGAATTTGTTCTCATGTTTATCATCAACCACAGAAATCTATAAGAAAGATTGTTTTAGAATAAACACCTGTTTATTTCCAGTGAAATTGCAAATTATAACCAGCAAACATTACGGCTCGGTTTCCTCATTTTGGATATTTCATACTTACAGCTCCCAACCTCTGCTTTCAATTTACAATTTTCACTGGCAGAGACTTCCATCCTAAATGACATTTGAGAGATTTCTGAGCTGGCATTGCTGGGGTGAATGAATTTGTTCCGGAGTTGGTTTCAGGTAAAACCAAAACTTGCTGTAGTGCAGTGAGACCAGCCATCAGAAGGACTGCTCTGATGTTCCTTCCCTTTCACCCCGGCGGTTCAAAGGAGTAAGGTGAATAAAGATACAACAAATGCCAAATTTTGAATGAATTCTTGGTCAAAATGCTTGTGCATTATGCTAACCCTAGCCCTAACCCTCTTTGATAAAAGGGATTCTCCCTTTTTTTGTAGATGCCAGATACATATTTGCTAATCATCCTGGTTAATCACAACCGGAGAGTTTCATTAACAAGGTTTTCATCTGCCATAATTGCCATATTCCCAATGCATTACACAAATAAGTGGAGCAGAGAGAACAGACTGATGTAAAGATTACAGGGTTTAAACCATGATGTGCTCATCAAGATTTGTTGGAGGAACTCAAAGCATATTTCTAACACCATCTGTCCTTAAAGATACTGGATACTTAAGTTCCTGTTAGATAAAAAAAGAAATAATAATAATCTCAAAATCATTAATCATCAGATTTTTCCTATATTTTCAATGGACTGGTTTATTTATCACTTACTACCAGCACATAATATATTAGCAATGCTGAACATTAAATGTATGATGTTGAAACCAAAGTTTGATTTATGGACATTCTATAAAACCTTTAGTGTTACTGACTAGCTTATCTTGCTTGAGGTCATTTAAAATCATTTCTGCAGATAAAATGATTAGAAGATGATTTAGATCATTTATTCTTAAAATTCTGAATTTCTCCTCTCTTTCTTGCTACTTGGTAGAATTGCCTTTTAAATTGCAAATGTTTCATTTCAATGTTTCATTTCAATTTTTATAAGTTTTTCACAATAGTTTGCTGGAATTTTGTCCAGGTCTTTCTGGGACTGGAGTCCCATGCACTTTTTCAGCTGGGACTGAGATCATTTCGTTGTGATGAACAATCCAGAACGTTAACGTTTTCGTTCTGAAACCCCTCCGTATTTGATGGTGCTTCTTGACATTGTTCATTTGGAATTGTTGTTTCTCTCTAAACTTTAACTTCATTGAAGCAACTTGACATGTTGCTTCAATATTTCCAAAATATAAGATGAGGGAGAAATTTCCTTTCTATTTATTTCATGTAGAGTTGTATTTTGGTTGAAGTTTTTTGTTACAGATTTGCAGATGTCCTCAATAGTTTATTTTTAAAAACTTTGAATATACCTTAGAAACTATGAACACAATCTTGGGCAATTCACTTCTAAATGTAGAAACCTTTTTTTTTCTTTGTTTTTAAATTCTTTTTCTGATCTGCGATTTATTCTCCTCAGATATTCATGATGAGAATGGATTAAAGCCCGTCATGGTTTACATCCATGGAGGCTCGTATGTGGAGGGAACTGGCAACATGATCGATGGCAGCATCCTGGCGAGCTATGGGAACGTAATCGTCATCACCATCAACTACCGGCTTGGAGTTCTGGGTGAGTCCACCAGTTAGACTTTACCTGCACTGATGCAGACACGTTCAACAACGAGTCCATGTTCCATCCTACCTCAGTCGCAGTGGCATTGTTTTTAAGAAGGAGTTAAATAAGAACCATTCAGGTTTATTTAAATTGGACTATCTGGTGTTTTATGGGTATTTTCACAGGCTTTTTGTTTCTCTACAGCTAATGAGATATGTCAGTTCATTTCAGTTTATTTTGATTCAAAGATTCAAATATACTTATCTCAAAGCCATGATCTATCTGAACATCATTCATTTCATTTTACCTTTAAACAATATTACCACCTTATAAATTTAAGTGCTCATATCAAAGGTCTTTGCTAAACTAATAGAGTATTTTATTTATTATGAACAAAGAATGTGAACTGCTCACATCTGTACTTCAGATCTTTATTTTATGTTTGTTTTAAATTTTTGATGTGTTTTTGTTCTTCTATTCTTTCGTTTATTCTAATATTTCTGGATTTCTAATAGCCTGTACATACAGTGAGAAAATAAATATTAGTCAGTGGATTATTCTAATAGTTTCGTAATAAACTGAATATTGAAAAGTAAACCTGTTAGTTACTGAACAGTGGATTGTTGATTCATCATAATTTAAGAGCTTTATGATTCCTATATGCTTGTCTACAGTATATCTAGGGGCAATGTGTTGCCATCAGTATGTGATTTATGGACACAAACAATGTGAGGTATATGGCAACCTTAGGTTGTCTTTTTGTTTTGTATAATACTTAAATACCTCTAGATATTTTGAATATATTTCTTCCAGATTTCTGGTGAGCCTTTTCAAATCTGATTCAAACTGGGTCCAACTTCAAGAGGCCTCAAATGGTTTCAAATTCACAAATAAAATGCAATGTGGCCAATTTGTTGAGACCATTATATGTACATATAAACATTATGAGAATGTCCAGTCATCATATTGCTCAAGAAGCTTCTGGTGTGACATGTGACCCCAGAAAAACAACAATCCTGTGAAGGTGCTGGTATCAGAAAAGCAGAGTTAATAATTTCTCTGTAAATGTTTTCCATGTTGCCTTTCTGCACTTTATGCTGCTGCCTCACATAAACAGGAACAGCTGATGCTCTGGATACTCCCACACAATATGTGCATGCAAAATCTGCTTTGCTCTTGCTTTTCCACTTATATGAGGGTACTGCTCCAGTCTATCTCTGTGGGAGTCAGTCTGTGCTGGCTCCACTTGATATAAATTTTGTGAGTATAACAGGGAGAAGCCCTGTGTTCATTTCCATAGTAAGGAAACCTTTCAGAAACCCCTCAATCAAAGATAAAAGTAACGTATTTTGTTCTGTTGACAAGACAAAAGTATCCTTGCATTCAATGCCAAAGCAACAGGTCATCTGCAGCAATGAATGCTTTTCTTCCCTTCAACTATGATAGTAGTACACATACATTCTGTTTATCTGCATTGGTTCCTTCTCTAAATTATGTATCTGTGATTCCTTCACCATATGAATGCACTTCATTGTCTCTTGAAGTCAAGCTGCAGCTCATCCAAATGCACATGCCTCTGCAGCACCGCTGCTCTGCTTACCATTCGTTATAAGGCTGAGCTGTCTGCACCAGTCACTATATTTAGTTGCAGGAGAGCCAGGGGGGAAAGGTGTGCTGGAAAAGTGCAATGCAGAGAGGGAGGAAAAGACGTGAGGAAGAAGAGAAAGAGAGAGAGAGAGACAAAGAGAGAGAGAGAGAGAGAGAAAGAGAGAGAGAAAGAGAGAGAGAGAGGAAATGCAGATGAGTATCTTACGTCAAAACAAAAGAGGGGGATGGGAGCAAAGACAGACAAAATGGAGAGGAATCAACTGGACTCATGAGTGTTTTGATGCAACATTGTTCACGTGGCTCTGTCTGAAGTTATTGTTCTAGTGTGAGAAGAGTGGCAATGCTTAAATCTGTGTTAGATGGCTGTCTTCTGAGCAAAGACAGCCATCTGTTGAGTTTTGCCAAATCATCTACACAGCATCTTAATTGTGTTTGCTGAAATGATGGATTTCACACACACAACCTCAGCTGTAATGAGGTTCTTTTTTGTGCTGGTAAGATCTGGTAATAACCCAAATCAATCAGAACTCCTTTGACCTCAATTCCATTATGAAACCCATTTGGTCTCCTCACTCTGTTCTTCCGTCAGAGTGGCAGACTAGTTCACTAAGACATCCAGGACAATAAGATGAAAAGATAAGATGAAGAACATCTTCTGTTCAACATCAGGTGTTGAACTTATAAGCTATTTTTACGATGAACATCTTCAGCACAAGAATTTGTTCAACTTCTTATGCTGGAGATCCCATGTAGGACAGAAAGAAGGAAATATTGGGCAGTGAAATGTCGACTCATAGCTTCAACAGGAAGTACCAGATTCATATACCTTCATATCCTCTTTTCCTAATTTGTTTTTATTATGTATGAGATTTTTTTTGTTGTGTTTGGGAACTTGTGTGATGTGAGGGGTCAGGTGCAGATTGAGAGTGAAGGTGCAGGTCAAATACAAGTTCAATTCGTACATCAAACCAGTTTATTACCAGATATGTGTGTGGGGTGGTGTGTGTGTTTGTGTGGGGTGGTGTGTGTGTTTGTGTGGGGTGGTGTGTGTGTTTGTGTGGGG
>VMRN01000158.1:373322-389947 GCA_010277015.1 Poeciliopsis turrubarensis | reverse complement strand
GGTGTGTGTGTGTGTGTGTTGGTGTGGGGTGGTGTGTGTGTGTGTGGTGTGTGTGTGTGTGTGTGTGTGTGTATTAGAGAGAGTTTGTGTGTGGCCTTTGACCTCTTTTTCTGGTGTTTTTAATGGTTTTATCTTTCATGGGTCCAAAATGACCCACAAGACGATCCTTGTATCCTATTGCTGTACAGCACACATGGAAATATAAACATTTTCTATAGCTAATCATGCTAGTGGGTCACTTTTGACCTGCAAGACAACAGGTCAAGACAACAGGGCCCATATATACATATGGGCCCCTAACCTGCTGTAGATTCTACATTGCTTTCAAGCTGAAGGAAAAAAGTGAAGTGGCCCGCTCAAATTCAAACCTTCACCTATGGAGAAGAACTAGAGAACCTACTGACTCACATAGCTGTGTCTCCATTATTGCGCAATTTGAAATTGCAAAAATAAATTTGCTTAACGGGAAATAGCCAAGTTTGAAGAAACTTGTTAAAAAAAAAAAAAAAAAAAAAAAAAAACTTTTTTGAGCAAGGATGAGGTGGTTTGTCAGCCACATTGAAATACATGTATTTCACTAAACTGCAATGGAAAAACGTTTTTCACATCACACAAAATCAACAGCCGGATATTATTTCTGATGAAAATGTCGAAGAAGAAAACAGGAAGTAGCAGAAGGATGATGGTGTCCTTTTGTTTTCAGAGCTCTCAGTGTTCGTAAAAGTTGTGTCATCAGCTGAATTATGAATATGTCTCATGCGACTGTTTATATGAATCGGTGCCATGACTTTTAATGACTTATCATGTGAGCAAGTATATTCATGTCTTATTTTAATTCAATTTCGTATTTAACGGAAACAACACAAGACTGGTTTTTCAACAGAAGCAGAATATAGACAAACTTTTGCATACATCTGTATTTGAATCACAGCTAGTGTGTCTCTTTTGAGGTTTTCCTGAGTTTTGAAGCCTGACTGTGGTTAAACATGCTGTCAAATACAAGTTATTTCTCCAAGTAAGTAGGAAATAAGGACTAGAAGAGCTAGAAACTTACAATCTGCTTTTGTCAGAAGTAGCTTGAGTCAAGAAAAAAGTTGACAGTCAGTGTTCTGGATGTGTCCAAAGTCATCCTGTTAGCAGTCTTCTTCCTCAGCTGAACTGATGGATCCAGCATACACAAAATGAGCTGGATGGCTCCTCAGCTTTAGAAAGTTCTTATGAACATCAGCAAACACAACAGTTTCCTGACCCAATAAAAATGTGTGGCTGTTGCTATGATTCAGATGATTCAAATGGACGTCTCCCACTGCTGCTGGGGTGGTCGTAGCTTTCAACGAGGGCTGGCACGCTAAACGTGTGAACAGCATGACACCGGACTAAAGCAGGCATCTCACATTAAGGGCAAGTGAGTTCTGCAGGACAAGCAGCTTGTAACTGTGTCAGGGCTGGCAGTGAGCGGGACGACTGCAGAAAATCATGGGACACTCTTTGGCCTTCTCCACTTTGACCTCACACATGGAGCCATATGGCCGTCAGTGGTTGCATCACTTCCACCCTTTTCCTTTAGATCACATACAGAATCTGTGGTGGAGCCAATGACACAACTCTACTACTACAGTACAGGCAATGTACTGCATTCATACTTAGAAAACTTCTTCACATGGTGTCATGTTCTAACCACATCGTTCAATACAATTTACTGGGATATTAGATGATAGTGCATTCAATTCTTAAGTTGATGCGTTCTTACAATGTATTTAGTCTTGCCATATTTCCATTAGATAAAGAGTAATGTAGTAATTACTTGTTAACAGATTCTCCCCCCTGAGCTGGGAACAGGTTTTTCAAAGGGTTTGGTTTGTTTTACAGTGCAGTGTGAAACAAAACCACACCAGCTGAAAATGGAGCAAATGTTTCAGTTTTGGTTCCCAATCTAACCGAGTTCACCGGATTCACCCTGATCTGAAACACCCTAACTCTACTTGAAGCTGCTCCATGTCTTCTTGTCTGTTGTGGTCCTGGCCTTCAAGATGCTCGTTGATCTCTAAAATTAGGTAAACATTTTCTGAGACCAAAACCAGAACATCTGCAATCCAAGTTTTTTACTTTCTTTTTGCTCGTCTGTTAGTATACAACCACACAGTGAAGTTGAGGGTCTTTGGCATTCTCATGTTTACAAAATGTGTTATGAAGAGAGATGTGTCAACATCAGCTGAGGGTGTTTTTAAAGCTAAACCTGCTTCTGAGGTAGTCTGGGGAAGCATCTTCCTGCATCAGACAAACACAGGCAGACAGATTCACCAGGTAAAAACAATAGCATCTAAGCTGTAGTGACTGGCAATTTTAAGAGAGAGACAGTGAGGTCTTGCATGGTTGCCCTCAGGTCATATTGCACTGAAGTAGCAGATCTGTGTAAAGAGTTTGGATTTGATCATAGAGAGATGGTCTACAGGAGGTAACCAGTGTTATTTTGGTTCACTCGCTTTTTTACTTTAACAGATTTTTTTTTTTTTTTAATTTTTTTTTACTTTTTATTAGACAACTTTCTAAATCAGACATAAAGTTTGTGTTTATTTGTTTTTGGTTGATTTTTCCTAGACACTATGAAGCTTGCGTGCTTCATGCAAAGGTGGGCAAACATTGATCTTACTCTCTTTCTAAACTGCACTAGTAGAGCATCTGTTTGTGAAACATATGGTCTGTTTCTGTGTTTTTTTTGTCATCACACAGATCAAAACCACATGCTGTATGAATGAGAACTGCAATGGACTTGATTTATTGGTTTTTAACATGTTTTGTTGAAACTGAAATCCGATAAGAGTGGTGTGATTTTATAAAAATGCTATAAAATTACCCCAACATAAAATGCAATGCAGCAAAATATCTTTACATGTCACTTTAATTGACTTGTAAAGTAATTTAAAGTTCACAATTTTAAATTATATGAACATAATTTGTTAATATCAAATTATGCACTGCTTTATGTTTTTGTTTCTCATAAAATCACAATACAATCCATTAAAAGTTGTGGCAGTAATGTGAAAAACATCTGGGAGATTTTTTTAAACGCCTCCAAAAGTGTTAAATATTATGCCATTTGTTTTCAAATTGGCATTAAATCTCAACTGTTTTCTGCCCATCTTCATGCTCTTGAGTCAGCCTATTTAAATCTAACTGCATAGTAAAAGATTGATGTCAGAATGGTTCCAAGGCATTTCAGTGTCTTAATTTTTGATTTTCCTAAAAAAATAAGAAAAATCAGTGTATGCGTCTAAAAATTCTATTACATTAACATAATCTTTCAAATACACTCTTGACAGCTATAAAGAGAGAAGGAAATAAAGTCACATCTCCTATATGACACTATATTGGCCCTTTGGACCGTGTGAGCTAACACGAAACTGTGGGATGCTAACAGCCATGTTAGCATGTTAGCTTCAAACAAATGATTTGTTTGAAGCTATCAACACACCCAAATATGTCATGCACACCATGCTAAGTAAAAAATAATGGCATATCATATGCTTGTTTTGCAGTTGAAAGTTGAAATATTTTTAATTTATTTGGCAGGGACGACATTAATATTTCTGTAAATATTAATACCAAAATTGACCAAAAAGTTGTTTTTCATCTGTGATCCCTGCACTGTAATTGTCTCATTTAAAACAAAGGTCACACAAAACAAGGTCAAATATCATGCAACTGCTCAAAATTTACCCATAAATAGTTTAATATTTTATTATCTAATATTGAACAGAGAAGCTCAACTTTGTTGACACTCCAGACAGAAAAGTCCACTTGGACTGTCGTCATTCTTCTTCTCCTGTAACCTGCTGTTAGTCTTGTGTGGAGGCTTCATACCCCATACTCAGTGCTTAGTGCCACTTACAGGTCTGGGGGAGTAAAAACAGGAGTGGGCCATTATTAGTGTTTTCTTTTTGTATGAACATTTCTAGAAATCCACACCTGTGTGAATGGACTCTTGTTGTTTTCCGCCCACTAATCAATGACATCGCTTAATTTTGACTCTTCGGCATTCAAATAATGACATACTTTGTCCTAATTCAAGACTTTGACAACATCAAACTGAACTGCATAAAACTCAAAGATAGGCAGCAAACATGTTCCTTATTGTGAGCCCATTTAGAGAGAAAGGAAACATTTTTAAACACTTTTTTTATTTTCATGTCTAGAAAAACCCTGAATTTATCAAAACATCTCCATAAAAGGCAGAGGAAAGAGGCAGAGTCGAAAAGGAAGAAAAGGCGCTGCTGATTAGCACCGACACAGCAGGACACATTGACTAAAACACACACAGCGCAGCATTTGTCATGCAAATGACTATTTTGCCAAAGCGACAGATGACTGTGTGCGCCCTCCTCCCTGTGCCCTCGTCATGTTTCTGGCCAAGACAAAATGCGTGTTCTGCTGGGTCTTTTTTTTTCTCCTTCTCAATCTTTCTGGCGGCACAATGTGAGCTGCAGCTGCAGCCCTCTGCCTTTCGGTGTCACGTCAGAAGACATCGCCTCATGGTCTGACTCACAGCTGGACTGAATGACTGACCACTGGCCAGAGTCACACAGCATTTCTCTATCTTTATCTTGAAACGCTGTCATCCATGACCCGATTGGTGACGGCCTCCTTCAGCCGGCTGTTCTTGCAGAGAATGAGGACTCAGACAGAAGGTGGACTTTGTCAGAAGATGCAATAAAATATGGATTTAATAGCAGTACAAAACATGAACATCAATCATGTGAGAAAACATTAGTGCTGTCAATCGATTAAAAAATGTAATCAGATTAATCACACTCCATCACTGTGATTAATCACGATTAATCACCATGCTTACTTTGGAAACTTGAAATATAAAAATGCACATTTTTAAAAAATGTGACAGAAAACATCTCAGTTTTCCAGGCTTTTATCATTTGAAGAAGTAATTTTGTTTCAAACAAAATGTTAATTATAAACCAGTCGTATTTACTGAAGATTCATAATTTCAGTAAATACATGCTACATTGATTTTATCCAAAAGTTCATGGCTTGTTTCTTTTAAAGTGAAATTTGCTGCTGAGTGCAGCAATCTCATCTTTTCTCTTGCGTTTGTGACTCTGCGTTACTGACCGCACAATGCTTTTAGGTCAAAATAGGTGATGTGTTTATTCTGCATTATGTAATATTAACTCATTCATTTTTTTAGATTAATCACATGTTGACATTGACAGTCCTAGAAAAAAAGTTAACTTTCACAGGCAAATCATAAAGGAAGTAAAATGTACTCCAGTCATTGTATACATTTGATTCGTTTTAAAGCTGAAAAGGCAAAAATCTAATTACCTTAATATCTAGTTGACACATCATATAATTATGGAACAGTGTTGTTCCAGCCCCCATGAAGACTGTGAAATGTTAATTGTAACTTTGTGCAACAACACGTTGTTAACTGCTGTGAAGCACAGCTGATTCTCTCTTGCTACATTGACTCAGAGCCAGAAAAAATATTTTCAATAATCTGCTATAGTCAGATTCTTCCTAAATGCCTAAACAATGGATAGAAGCGTGAAAAAAAGCAACAACAAAGCATGTGTTTTTGTATAAATCTGTTTTATTCAGTCATTTTTTTTCTCGTTCTGCACTCACTGCAGTTGTAATAAAAGTGAAGTCAGTTCTAATTTGCTGTCAGACAGGAAATGGTTGGAGGGTTCACAGCTAAAGGCCACCACAGCATGCCACACCATTACTTTTACTTTGTTTCTTAAATTGCTTCTGGCTAAAACACAAACCCAAAGCCGAGTCCAGATACACACCTGCTCATTAGCTGGGAAAGTATTCTTAAAATATATTTCAGAGTTCTTCAAACACACAGTTCACCTTTGCTCAGTAGGACCAGAAATCCTTCATTCCTTATGAATACAAAGGGGATAGTTTGTTAGGCAGTGTGTGTACCTGTGAGTATAAAAGAAGAAAAACCAAACGGTCTACCAACGGTCGACCGAAGAGTCATCACACTCTTCGAGAGTGATGAAAACACAATTCATCACTCTGCACAATGGAGCTTGTTTTCATATTTCAGAAACACTTATGTCTGCAAATACCAGCACAACCAACTCAATTCAGTAATGACCCAAACCAATCATCAGCAGCAGTAAAAATAAGTGGAGAGTTGCCAGAAAACAGACCAATTAATAATTAGAAGTCATTTATTATTCAGTCACTTTCATGCTGCTGCAATAAAGGTTAAACAACTTCCAAAAAGACTAATCATCAAAACTGCTTTGATGAAGCTTTTCAGTTCCAGGAATGGGGATTTTACAGTCACATTTTAATACTTAGTATTCTCAGTTTTCTTATATTGCACATATCTGAAATATTGGAAAAACAAACAATACTGCCATGCAGTGCAGTTTGACACTATTGACTGGCATTTGCAAAGCAGCCAATTAAAGAGCTGCCTGCATTCTTCTTCCCACTGATTGGCTGAACCCCAATAGCTAAAGGAGGCTGTAGAGGCTAGCTTCTGTGGCAGTTCTTACTTCACATATTTATGTATGTTAACTCATAATATGTGCGTGAACTGTTAAAATATTATTATTATTATTCAGGTATATGTATTTTTAGGGATCCCAAGTATTTGCAGATGTCAGTGAATACTTGATATTTGCAGGTTGTTGCTTACTTTAAATTCCTCAGTTCAAATGACAAAAATAAATTCTGAGAATAAACTAAAATTTGTCGCCTGAGATATGTTCTACGCCAGAAAGGGGGAATGTTCCGGCATCTATGTTGATGTAAAGATGCTCCCTGCTTCATTCTTCATGAGTTAACGCTGTCCTGCCAATTATTTGGATAATCCTGTGAAAAAGAGGCTTATAGTAATTATTCTGAAAGCCTGGACCAATTTTAAAGTTTGCTGGAGCTATAAATCTTCTTTCCATATATTTCTGCAACTCTGAAATCTCAGTGACATTGTAATTGCTTCAAAAGTCAAAATTTGTTCAAGATGAGTTTGGGATTTTGGTTATGCCAATAGAAACATAACATCTCGTTTGCTATTGTGACATAAAGTGAGCACTCTAGAATACGGAGAAGTCAAAATATCTGTCATCAGTGTACGACGGCTCCAGAAAATATTCACAGCTAATCACTTATATTCCTTTGGAATAGGTTTTCCCCTTTCAGTCCTGCCACTTCAAAATGACAAAAAGTTGATATTTCCGCAAACTTTTAAGGAAACAGAATCACTTACAGGTCCATCTGATTCCCTCTGAATGCCTTTCAAATGTTTCCACAGTTTGACTTGAGTAATGCTATGGTAAACTCTGCAGTACAAGGTCTCTCAGCTGACAATTCATATCTGAGCAGAAACTATGCAATGAAATATTAGACTGTTTTAAGATTTTAAAAAAGCAGAAGTCAAGAAGAAGAAATTGAAATGACCAAATTTAAAAATAAAAAAACATATTTAGAAAGAATATGACCCTGACTATTGGTTTTAATGCTTCTTATTGTTACTTTCATTTTGTCCTTGTGAGTTATCATTTGTAGAAGAAAATTGAAGTTACACAACAAATTGTCATAAAAGTGAAATGTGCAAAGATTCGACTTCCTGCTGTGCTTCTGTTGGGATGTAACCAGACTGCAGTGCTGGCAGTGACTTACCTCAGGCTACAGGGAAGTATAATATATGTATCAAGCATACATATTTAGAATCAAACCTGGCTTTTAAAGGTCAGCTGTGTCACAGCCTCCTGCTCACCGCTTTTGTGATTCAATACAGAACGCAGCCTGTATTGATATTCATGTTGAAGTCGTGTATTTTCTCCCAACGTTGTTGTCTGAAATGGCTGGAAGGCGGAGTAAGCATGGCCGGTTTGCAACAAAGTCATTGTTAGCTGAGGAAATGATAGTCTGCTCCACACAGACTGCTAGCTGCACAATGCAACAGATGTACTGCGGGGATTTGAGAGGCTAGAAGCGAGCCCAGATTTCCTGAAAGGAGATGGATGCCTCTGTCGGTCCAAACTGGCACTATTCACAGAGCAGAACTCTAAGCGCTTACTGCAATGCATAAAGTTAAAAAGTGAATCTTTCTGTGAAAAACGGCAAACAATAAATAGATGGTTTGAATAAAACATGTTCAAGGTTAATGTTGATGCCGAATTGTAATGTTTGCTTTTTAAACAAATTTCTCAGAATGATGAACCTGTGATGGACGTTGGATGTGTTTGATTTTCATACATGTATTTTTTGGGTTTGGTCAAAGAACCTGATGCTATGTGGAGTCCAGCCTCTTTGGTGGCTGCAGGACCAGGAGCCTCTCCGCTCGCCTCTAACCCTTCCAGGCTCATACATGAACGTGTTAGATGAGTGTGATTTGCTTTTCCCAGAGTGAATGCCACTGCAAATAGAATATCTTTAAATAGCTGGATGGTGCAAATTAAGTTTTTTTTTAAACATATCCTGTTTGGAGAGATGAAAGCTCATTTGCTTTGAAGGATCATAAAAAGTCATAGAAGCATAAAAAAAACATCCTTGAAAGATAGTGAAAGCTATTGAACTCACATTATTCTCTAATCTGACAGTCATGTGTCAGCCGGGTGATTATTTTATTCTGGTGGGTTCATTGATTGAGTAGTTAGAGTCATCCTGCAGAATTAAATTATCTCTAATGTCTCCCTGAGGTCCATGAGTCAGTTTCTGTAACCAGCAGTTTGTAGTCCAGTTCAGAGCTTTTTGAAAACTCCACGCATTCTCATCCATTAACCTAGAGATAAAAAGCTGCTGTAGCCTGGCTGCATAGAGGCGGAAACTCAAACTGAACCAAACTCACTGCACTCCGGCCTTCACTCTAATTTTCATTAGTTGTAAGTGGAAAATTATAATTAACAGAAATAAAGGCGTTCAAACTTTCATATGTATAGTTAAGCTATAGAATGTGTTTAACTGAGCAATAAAGTTTCTAAAGGAAATGGGCTTTTCAATAGTGTTCTAATTTAATGGATGGGTCTTTATTACTTTTTATCTATATTACAAAAACTCTGCCACTATAATTGTAAAGTAGGGGTATTGTACCTATGTTTCCATTGACCATATAATAAATTATAAATTACCATATAATAAACACATTTTGAAAATAAATTTGGTAAATGGAAACATGACAATTTCAAAAAAATTCTAGTATAAACTTTTAGGATATTTTTTTTTTATTTCACAAAACTGTGATAGAAGCACTTTTTTTTGCATCAAACAAGTCACATGATCAACATGATGCCGCCACTGGTTAACAAAATGTGAACAAGTCCAACAATTCAAAATTGCTTTGTTTTTCTGTTTGTTGGACATAAAATGAAATTGCCTTTGAATGAACAGTGATAAGACTCTATATGTGGTTAATGAAGAACAGCAGAAGCAGTTCTCTGCTCCATTATTCTGTTTGAAACAACATTCATCCAGGCAGCTTAAGACGTCACAGAGTCGTGTGACTCAAAGGTGTGACTCTACAGCAGCCACTGAGCTATGTTTAATCACACTTGCTCTTTGTCAAGGCTGAAGAGGAAGTTATGTGCACAAAAGCTTGATACACCTTTATTCAGTTCCTGCAGACAGTACATCAAAGACAGCACATCTTTATTCCCGCAAAATGGCAAAAGCTGCTGTCAGACAATATTACTTTTCTTATCTGCAAGCTGTTCTGTTCTGCATTAGGATGGAAGAACTATGGAAATGAGAGCTGCATGAATAAAGATGTATTTTCCTCTGCTAGGCAGCTGCGGGGGGATTATTATCAGCAACTGAACCTAGGCAACCAGCGGAAGAAATACTTTAAAACATTGTTATTTACAAAGCGCAGCTTTGTTGGCCTATTTTCTGGTTTTATAATGCTTTTCCTACTGGAGCTGTTGCTGGCATGTTATGAAATGAAGATAACTGTAGCAGAAAACTACAAACTACAAAGACCAAAGACAGCAAATATGCTTCTCAGTTAAAATTGTTAGTTTTAAAAGAATAAACACACTGTATGGATAAGACATCTTTTTTTCTGATTTTGACCAAAGAAAACTCAGTCCTAGCAGTTTGAATGGATGACTTCAGGTGAAATATGCAAATTGAATAAAAAAAGATGCCTGAATGAAGAAAACTTCTTGGCCATATTATATCACAATTTATTTGAGCAAAGAAACAAAGGAAGAAAGAATCATAAAAAAGAGAGAGGGCATTAAAATGTAAATTTTAGTCAAATTCAACAAGTTGGCATGAATTGAATTAAACAATAATTTCTGTGTTTTATAGTTTTCAAATTGGTGCTTAAAGATTCAGAGAGCTGATTGAGATTTGATTATGTCAGATTGTAAAAACACTGACTGGTCCTGGAAATAAAGAATCTTGGGTTTCCTCTCCACTGAATGGTTGCTGAGATCAAACTGCCGATTTTTTGCTTTACTTTTTGTGCCCAGTTCCATTCAACTTGGGTCGAGGATTTGAGCTGCTGTAGCAGACAGGAAAGCTTTTATTCTGCAGCCAAGTTGTAGGAGAAAAACAATCACTGCTATCTAACCGAGCTTTCAGTTCTATCAGTTCACTAGACCTGTTGGGACACTGGCCATTTCTGGAGGTCAAAGGTCAGTCAGGAATGAAAAAGGATCACTTCAGGTTAATGTGCAAAGGCTTCAGTGTTCTTTTTTCACAGTAAATTGGTGAATGAACCTTTAAGGACAATCTTTAAGGGAGAATATTTCTGCTTTTGAATGATACAAAAATTAAAGGGACATTTACATAAACATGTTATGTGCCTCGGGCACATAACATGTTTATGTTAAAATTGTTAAAATGTTAAAATTGTTAAAATAAACAATTATTTTTGTTTATTTATTTTCCCTAGGTTGTTTTGAATTGACTTTAGTTGAATGACTTTTTTGTTTAATACTTTGGAGTTTGGATAATTCCTTGTGATTTGGTCCTGTTCATTTGAGGCTGTTGGACCACCTATAAGTAGGCTGGGTTGTGCCAGGTAAAGGGCGATGACCAGCACCGACCACCATCGAGGATGCATTCTGACGTGGTGCGCATGTCTCTAGTCACAGCTGACGTCTCCAGCCTGCTTTGTTTGCTGTTTTGTTTTAGTTGTGAGTTTGGCCTGGTGGGACCGATTGTCCTGTTTTCGATTTACTTCTTTGCAGTAGATTCCATTTTGCAGTCATCCGGTACTAGCAGGGGCCTCGACGGTCCTGTACAGGGTTGGCCCCCTGCTGGACCGTTTTGTTCTTTTTGATCGGCTCACCAGATCCAACTTCCTGTTCGTATTTTGGGATTTTTGGTTTCTTTTTCTTTGGGACTTGGGGAACTGAGGATTTAATTCTTTTCCGCCACAGGAAAATTTAAAGAAGCAGAACCAAAAAAAAAATGGTCAAGAAAGTTTTCAAATAAAATAACTTTTTGAATCCTCATTTTTGCTTACGTCCTCAATGATGTTGTGCCTTTGTGGACGTAACAAAACAGCAATATAATAAAGGGGATGGCAAGGTTTTCCTTTCCAATCAACTCCACCAAAACAAGTGACCACTCTGAAGCTGACACCAACTTTCAGCTGAAAGGAGAAATTTCTGATTTCATCTCTGTGCCAGCAGCGTACTCTCTGATCCTCTGCATGAGCTGATGTCTGCAGATTTCAAGTTTATACACATTAGCAGTGGAGGTTACAGTTATTTAAGGGAATCCTTGCCAGAAGCCATAGACACCAGCTTCCAAGAGTTTCTGAGAAACTCCAACCAAAACCGCACATGTTCAGTGACCTGAATGAACATCCCTAGACACCTTATGAGTCAAGAAAAAAAGAAAAGAAAAACGATCCCTATCCATGTGGAAACCCACAAACACCCAGGCTTTTACTGAAAGTCACTCACAGTTAAGAGGTTCTTTTTTTTTCTTGTGAGATTGCAGGAAATTTCAAGCTGCTTTGATTCAGACCTGCAGAAATCCAACTTTATGCAACAATGGAGCGTTCCATCAGCAGACCACCAGCATGCACACAGCCACCAACAAAGAAGAGCTGTACTGATTTGCATGATATCTGTGGGGCAGAATACTCCCCAGATGCTGAGCTGATTAAAGAGTAATGTCGCTTAACAACTTGAGGGCACAGAAAGAGAAGAGTGAGATGGCCGACCACCAAGTGGGCCAATGCTGCTTTGATGTTCTGGAGACACAAGTGTGGAGGCGGCGCCTGCTGCTTCTCTCCTAATTACCTCGTGTGAATCTTAACGAATGTGCATCAGTATGAGCTTCCTCTCACATGCAAGGTAAAGTCTTACATCTCCATCACATGTTCTTCCTTGCAAAAGTGCCTTCACTTCTATGGAGAAGCACTTGTGACACTTATCTCCACTTCCAGGTAAAACCAGATATCCTTCACATTCTATGAAAAGAGAAGGAGAGAAACCTTTTCCTGTTTTCGATTAGGTAGGATTACCAAGATTATAGCAATTTGCTAAATGCAATAAATAGAGTAGAGTGGTAGAATGTCCTCAAACTCTTCAAATTCAGGCATTTAAGATTACTGCTGAGTTTGGTAAGGTCCATATGATTATTTTATGACATTTTAAATTTCATAGCTAAATTCAGACACACCTGTTTTGTGTATCTTGAAGCTCCAACATTTTGTCTCCTTGTATGACATCAGATGGAATTTAATTGTTAAATTGCACAAATTGGGAAACATGTCAATTAAAAAAAAAAAAAAAAAAACTTTTTTGATTTAAATTTTTTGGACTAAGAAAAGTTGGTTTTCAGGCCATATCAATATTAATGTATTTTGGAAAACTGCAATGGAAATACTTTTTTGCATCACGTGTGTGATGGTTTGTGTAGTTATTAGTTTATTGTGTTGTTTAGCAAACAGAAAATAATTGTTAATTCTAATAACCTAAAAAAAAAAAAAAAATTATTCTTAACCTATTTTAGAAGGTTAAGAAAAATATGCATATTTTCTAACAGCAGATGCTAATATTTGATTTCCATTGCGTGAGAATCTCAGAACCACAATCTCATTGATGTTTTCTGTTTCTTTGGCACACTCACTCGGTGTGACTTGGCAACTTTTGCTGAGGTGACGGAACGCAGTGAGTGTCATCAGCTCATCGATGCCCCAAGAGTTCAGTCTGATGTTAGTGTTGATTGTTTACTACTTGGAATTTGTCCACCTTTGGTTCCCATGAAGCCTTTGGAACTGGAACACTTTATGCCTGGTATTAACTTTTTGGCCCCAGATCTGTTGCGGAGACAGAAAAACAGCTCCGAGGCTCTATTTACATGGATCCATGAAGCACACTGTTGAACAACCTGTTTCCTGATCTTTTAGATTTTATTCATTTTTGCAGAAATCTGATTTGTCCTTTCCCTTATTCATTTTTTTTTCAAAGCGAGAGTAAAAATGCAACACTTGCCTTTCATGCTAAAACTCTTTTGTCTGTTAATGAACTCTGTTAAATTGAAATTTACAGTTTTAAATTAGAATATCAAAAAATGCATTTCTTTTAGTAATAAAAACCCAAAATTTGACATTCATACACTCACGATGATCTATTAAAGAATTTATGCCTGGCAATTTTGATAATTATGGCTTGACAACAACCCAAACTAGAATTTTCCATCAAATTTTAATACTATCATTCCAGCAGGTGTTTGCTAATTGCTGCTGGCTAGTCTGAAGGAGCTGAGAGGCTCTGTTGGCCTGGAATTCCCTCCCCAGGAGATGGAAGATGAGAGATGGACAAATGGATATTTAGAAGAAATTCATTGTTATTTTGACATTGAAGGATGTTTTTGTAATTTTGTCTTCTAAAAGTTTAAATTTGTTGTCCATGATTGAAGCAAAAGAGCAATGAAATGGTGAAACATCAAAGTGGGGTGAGAATGAAGGTTTCATTGAAAACTTTTGTTTGTATTCACTTTAGTAATACTTCTATGATAACATAACTTGTTTGATAATTTGAAACATTAAAGTGTGAGAGAAAAGTTAAAATATATGGAGCCCCCTGAGGGACATGGGGATTTTTGTTTTCTTTTGTGTCCCCTCGCAATACTGTACTGATCAGTTATGCAGCATAATTGAATACTGTGACTGTTCATATATTTCACAAAGAGGGATTAACATTTATGGAAAAACCTCATATACCCTTGTTTTAAAGCAGAAAATACAGGAGGCCACCGTAAGAAAGACTTAAAGTATTCAATTATGCCACATAACTGATCAGTACAGTATTCTAAGGGGACGCAAAAGCGAGGAAAAGCAAAAGGAAAAAAAATGTCCCATGTCCTCTAGGGGCCTCCGTAAAAACAGAAGAAATCTGTAAGAAGAAAAAATATTTATTCCTTGTAAATTCAAACTTGTGCCTTTAATCTTGTTTTTGACAATGATTGCAGTTGCATCCTATTTACTTATGTCAACACGGAAAGAGAGCCAGGATAATCACTGCATTCCATCCCAGGATGAGTGGATATGAAGTTCTGAATGGGGCTCTGAATATGAATGTAACAGGAAATATCTGAGTCTGAAGTCTGTTTTGGACACGTCATGTTAGCAGGAGCTGTAGCATTGTCAGCCGGCTGGTTCACGTGCGTCTGGCAGCTCTGTGGGGGTTAGTCCGGTTAGACCCTGGTGGATTTAATAGCTAGGGTTCTGGAGGACAGATGGTGTGTGGTGAGGTGATGGTTGTGGTTTGCAGTGTGTGTTGGTGGGGGTGTGTGTAAGAGCAGCTGATGAACAAGGGGATTTAATGCCTTGTGACCCAGATTGCGCCCAAGCGGCGATGTGTGTTTCGGGTTATCGTGTTTGTGTGTTATTCCACATGTTGCACTGCAGATTTCCATGTACTCTGTGTTTACTTTCACTCCTCAAATGCACCATTACTCGGTGGTGTTGAGAGATATGCATGAAAAAACACATATTGCCATCTCCCAGCTGTCCTCCACCCGGACAATCTGTCAGTCTCCTTTCCGGTCCCTCATCTTTGTCCTGCTCGTCGTCCCCACACACCTTGCCACACTCTATGGATTTGTCACAGACAGTCTTGATACCTGTGACAGCTCTGTCACACATTATACACCCCTGAAATGTGTACGGTGTCCCGGGCTGGAGGCTCCAGGGAAGGTCTGAGCACCGCTGCGGTCAGAACGGGAGTTTGTTACGCCTCACTGCCACATCCACAACCTTGGATTCCTGCTGATTTTCTTTTCTTCTTTCCCGTTTCCCCCAAATGACAAGTGTCAAAAATAAACCTCACATTTCCACGAGTGAAGATATGCTTGAAGTCAGTAATATTTACGTTCACTGTAAATGGAGCAGTTTGAGAATCACTGACCTATTGTTTCTCATTCTTTTTAACATTTTAGTGTCATGCAGGTGTCACATCGAGGCACTGTAACATTACATTTCAATACAGAAATATACGGATAATTCAGGGCAGCAGATTCAGCCAATTAATAGACATTAATAGCACATATTTCAATTCAATCCTGGTTTTACAAGGTTGAGTTTAGTATTGCAAATGGTAAAAGGTTTTCTACCTAAGGACACTAAGGAGACAGGATGTTGTTTCCAGAGACCATTTTCAGTAAATATGCAGTTTGGCGTTTCATAAATAGATTTGTTTAATGGAAATACAACAATTAAAAAAAAGTTGTTTTTCAAGGAAAGGTTTTGTTACTATTAGATGGATTAGATGGATTTTTTTGGTTGTACTGAATTTGATTTATTTCTCAAACTGCAATAGAAACACCTTTTTTATATCAGATGAGTCACGTGACCAACAACCGGATGTTACTACTGGTGCAAACCACGAAGAAGAGAACAGGATGGATGATGATGCTGCAGCATTGGGCAAACAAAGTTATCCTTGTGAAATTGATTGCATTTCTTTTTTAATTAAAATTCCATATTTACTAAATTGTAGGAGGGTTTTGACATTAGAGAATCTTCTACAAAGGTTTGCTGAAATTTGTAATGGAAACACAGCTAATAACTTTGCAGCAGTCTAGTGGTATCTGGTGCTGCATATTTTGGTACTAATGGGATACAAAATAAATACTGGGGCCCATATCGCCAATGCTGATGGTGATATTATATAGGTGTCTAAAAAATACTTTAAGATCAAAAATCATAACAACTTGACTTGTTAAATTTGACTTTGCATCGTAGTTGTATCTGATCTCTAACTCTTTAATAAACCTCCTTTCTTTTGAACAGTTAGATATTCTTTTTATGTTGTTTTTTGTTTTAGATGCCAGTCTGACTTCCTGGCCTTTAGTGTAAATATTTAACGTAAAAATTCCTATTACTTACTTTGCTTCTAGTCTCTGCACTTTTTAACAAAGCCTTGATTTCATTTATGGCTCTTTACAAAACATAATGATAAAACTTTCATATTGTTGCATTTACACTGTTAACTGTTTATTTCATTCATACTCTTTCAAACTCAGCCTATCATGCACAAATTAATGCTTGGAACAGGCTTGACAGGAAGCTTTGACAAGCTTCAAATGTTGTGTGTTTTCAGCCGCAATATGTCTGTAGATATTAAGAACAGAGGGATCTATCTTCCACAGTACAAACAGGAACAAAATCATTTTTT
>VMRN01000158.1:309436-373285 GCA_010277015.1 Poeciliopsis turrubarensis | reverse complement strand
TTCTATTACCTTGACCACTTTTTCTCTCCTTTCTTTGTACTCTTTGAAGGATGGTAACAGGATTTTATAGTTGCAAGTTTATAGTTCTGTCCTTGAATTTCTTCACTTTGTGTTTCTTTACAGATACATGTTGTTGTAATTAATACATCTTTCCACTTCTCAATCGATGAGCCTAAAGAAAGACAAATCTCCTTCTCCTTTCTGAGTCCGTCTCCTCTCTCTGTTTTTCCTTTTTCCTATGGTACATTTTGTTCTTGAACTTTAATAAAAAAACAGAGTTTAAAAAAGTTACAGTAAAGAAACATATTTTCATTGACTGTATAAAAAGGCAGTGTTGTTCCACATAATTTCTATTTGATAAATGTTAGAATAGGGAGACAGTTTTATTTTTTTTGGAAAACACAGATTATGATGGCTTTGCAAACTTTGACATTTCTAGACAAATGAAGCCTAGGCAGAAATTCAAACTGGAAGACTCTTCAGCCCTACCTGCATCATCCAATCGGTGCGTCCCGCTCATCGCCAACGACCTATCAACGCAGGACCAAGCCACGTCACGGCCAATCACCGACTATGTTGATAAGGACGTCCATCCATGGCGTTTTGTGCTTTCCAGCTGCGCTCAACCCACCTCCACCCCTTCTCCACCTCCAGTCTCCTGGCTCTCCAGGCACACGTTGTTCACTGACCTTCACCACCAGTATCGGGCCCCGGAGAATGACATTCCTATCAGCATCAGGAATGCTCATCCGAGCTTATCACAAATCACAGCTCGATGTCCTCAGCCGGGACCTGAGCACCAAAGACTTTAATTTATGCATGTCAATAAACTTTTCTAATCGCTTTCTTTCTACATCTGCGTCTCTCTAGATTGAAATGCATATTCTTCCTCCATTCAAACATTTATTGGCAAGTGACACTGTGGGAATTTCCACCTATACTTTTCTATTCAATTAGACATTTTGAATATAAATTTTCAGAATGGACCACATCAAATTTTTAATACATCTAATTTTTTGATGAAAACATTTGGAGGATGATGGCTAGGCATGTTTTTTAATAACTGATTGCATGAGCAACCCTAGTCAAGAGTTGTTTTTAACTGAGTTTGTTATTTTGCAAACACCATTAGCTGAATATCGACAGTTTTGTGCACATTTGTAATGGAAACACAGTGATTGTTTCCATGTGCATTTAACAATTGCAAAGAGTTAATGCAAAACACTAAAACTCTTTTACACATTCACATAAAATGTGAAATCTTATTTACATGTTTGTACTAAAAAGTGGAGGTCCAATTAATTTAACTCAATATCATTTATAATAATTTTAGAAGTATATCTCTCCATATGCCCTGTAAAATGCAGCTTTATCGCTTTTAACTGAATCTGGTATGCTAAGAGAAAACCGCCATCCCCACTTAGTTCAACCATGCAACAGCAGGAGAATGAGATGGTGAGGTGCCAGGCAAAGGCACTGAGAGGAAGAACTTAGCCTGAACACTTGTTTTTGTTTTTCATCTTTGCTAGCATTTGAGCAGGAGCGCAGAGATCCTCCATCAGTCCTGTCAGTCTCACACAGCTTATGCATGTGTTTTTCCCTCACTTGGCTGCTTCAGGAAGACGAAGCTTTGATGATGTGGGTGTCAGAGCTGGAGTGTCCCTGCCAAGAGCTCGCCGTCACAGATGGAAGTTCAGGAGAGGAGGAGGAAATAAGAAAGTAGCACTGACTTAGAGTGAGAAAACTATACTGAGATTAATGAAGGGACAAACGCTCAGGCACTGCCATGTGTCACATTCTGTTGCTGGAATATGATGAAAAACCGGAGTGTGTATTTTCTTATGCAACTCCTGCTGTTCCAGGACTGCTGAGGTGCTTTTACCAAATAGTGTGAAACACTGGAGAGTGGAGAGCACAAAGCCTCACTATTCAACAGGATGTGGCCACAACTACTTCCTGAGCAGGTTAAAACACTTTGGATCCAAAATCACGTCCTTTTTTTTTAACTAATTGAACGTTTTTTGTTGTGGATCCAAAACTTCTGTAATTTTCAGTTTTATGTGGGCTCTATTAAACGCATTTATTTTCTGTTATAAGAACAGGATTTGGGTCACTTTGTTTCAAAACTGTTAGTTTTATCTAGCCAAGTTTGATAACTTGAATAGAAGCTGCCTTGTGTGCAGCAAAGTTGGTTTTTCAGTAAAAGTCTCTGGATTAACTTGATTCTATAATTATAATAAGAACTTGGTTATAAAAAGACCAGCACTTTGTGTTGTACTTAGCATTTTACATTGTAAGGATATCATGTCATTAGTAATTTTACCATGATTACAAAAAACGTCTTCCCATCTGCATTGTGCCCCGATACTGGATGGGACAAATTTGCACAATTTTTTAACTGCTGTTGGGGGCCACAGAAAATCAGTAAAAGGGCCACTCTTAATCTAAACCACTCCATTGCAGTCTGGCTGTATGTTTATCATTTTTTGCCCACTCAAATTGTTGCTGTTCGTGTTATTTTCTGATGATGATAAAAAGTTACAAATAATAATTAATAGACAGGCCTTTTGGCTGACTGGCTGATTCTGTCGTTCCTCTATTGTCTGCTAGGCTCATCAGCTCTTCTCACTGCTGACTGCTGATTCGTTGATCCCCTGAACGCCCATCTGAGTCATTTTGTTTTAGATTATTAGGTTGTTATTTACAGTGCAACCTTTCAGAAGATGGCCCTGGGGCCCCTGACCCTTAAGAGTCCACAATGGTTACATGTCAGCTGCTTTGCAGTCATTGGTTTAATTGCAGCATTACTTTGTAAAATGCGTCATCCTCCTGTAGAGTGGAGTCAGTGGAGACCCAAGGCGCTCAGACAATGCTAATAGTTTCACATGTAAAGATGAGTAACATGACCATTTTAACTTTCATCGTTCATGATTGTTTTATGTCCTGAAAGAAAGAAAAAACGATTTATTGGCTTTATACACTAAATAACTTTACTAGAAATTTCAAATTTAGTGTCCTCATATTCCTTCGGTTAGAGAATATAAGCTGCTGCTTTTTGTTCTGTTCAAAAGATGGCCTTCAGTATTTGCAAAACTTGAGGTTGAAGGATTTCAGCTGCTATGAAAATCACCTTTGAATTCAGATACTTTTGACATCTAGAATTGTGACGTATTTATTGATTTTTTTGTTACAGATGTCGAAGCTCAACGTTAGAATGAAGTTCAATGTACTTTTCAATCTATTTTAAGCATAGAAAACAAACAGATTTATCAATATCCTTTAAATCACTCATGGTTACTGAGATAGAAATGATCAGAAGTGCTAAATAAAAAGTAAAAATATCTTCAATTAAACATATTTTGATTGAAGATATTTTACCAGTGATTATTGTACAGTTTAATTCAACAATACATCTTTATAGTACAAGTATGTGCTCACCAATATGAATACTGATATTTAAAATATTCTGATCATATTTTTTCACACAGAAATGTAAAATACAACTTTCTCTGCATGTCCCACTTTTACACAGTGAAATAATTGAATAAAATCAACAGTTCAAATCTATGAAACTATGACATAAAAATTCAGTAAAGCTAAAGACAGTGATATCATGTTTCCGTCCCATTATAATGCAGTGTGATGTCAAACCAAAAATTACATATATTTTAAAATTTAATAATACTGCACTCTGTTGTGAAAAACATATTTATTTTTATTATATACAGATAAAAGTTGCATCCTTCACAACATAATTTTTATATTTTTACTTCTTAATAGGTATTAATAGTATGAATAATATTGAACATCTGTTACTTTCAAATCCAAACCAAATTAGTAACTACCTACTAAAATAGGCTTTTTGCTACCTTGATCTATACACTGTGAAGAAAAAAAGAACAAACTTTAAGAAGGGCATTTTTTTATTTAGCAGAAAAAAGGGCAGGTGCAATAGTACAGCACCACCTAGTGCCTATCTGTGAACATCACTGCATTCATTGAGCTACCTGTCTGTCTATCCATCCATCATTATATCTGTGTAAAATTCAGGGTGAATTTTGGTGTTTATATTTTGAAATTAGACAGAAAAATCCTCAAAACCAGACGAGTCTGCCTCTAATGCTCCCTGGTTTTGGTTGTGCTCAGGATTTCTATGAAGTATTTTGCAGAACAAAAACACGTCTAAGTTGTTTCCTTTATGGGATTAATGATGTGTTTGTTGACTTTTGCTTTGTCTTACCTGATTTCCCTCTGATGAACCTCAAAGAGCATCAGTGATACAACACTATACCATATAGGCTCACATTCCCTGTGATCGTATTATGTTACAGAAACTGAGTCAAGTTCTGGACTGCTTCTTAATCTTACTGAAGACTCAACCTCCTGGGTACGCAAGGGATTAAATACCTTAGAATCAAGTGAGGATGGTGCCACAATGCCTCAAGAATTTACACTAATTTAATTGCAGCTTTGACTTAAAAAAAGAGATGTCTTACTTTCCTTTTTGCTGTCAGGTGTCAAATTCAAAGAAGCAAACTTAGATTTTGCTGAAGAGGTAATAGATTAATGAAGTGGACAATTATTCTTTTCGTGCATCGATCACATTTTACTGGTCAATTGCAGATTACGGCCAATTCCAATGTTGGTCATTATCGTTTGTTTTGTGTGAAATGTTGTAAGAATGTTAGCAAGTTGGCAACAATGGGGTGATATACTGACATGACCTGGTGGACGGGTCTGTCAGTGAAACCGTTTTTTAACATTTAATCTTGCATCCACATGAAAATGTCATTTTAGGAGGAATGTTTTTGGTTGCAGTTTCCAAAAAGAGAGAAATCTTGAAACACCATTTATTTCTGCAAGGGAAATCTTAAAAGAACAGTTTGTTCCCAAAAAAAAAAAAAAAAATACAACACCTTTTGCAAGGCTCCCTGAATAATTATTTAAGTTATTAGTAAAATGAAATGTCACAGTAGTTGCTAAAGGTAGACTGTTATTAAATATGTCACATCAAAGCAAAGAACATCAATGTTTCACATGTTAACATGTTAAGAGGCACGTTTTGTCTATTTGTGGTTTCTATGAATTTAAATAAATTCCACAAGTCAAGATCACGATTTCTGTGGTGTACAAAAAAAATTGCTCTTTTTGTTTTTTAATGAGAAGGGAGGTAAATGGCATTCCGTTATTCTTTACAAGAACACTGAAGGCATTTTTCTTGCCAGATAATCTAACTAACCTTGATTGGCAGCTTTAGCTAAAAAAATATATGTTGCAGGCATCATGAAGCTGTTCAAAGTTTGACTCACCCTGCTGTCGACTGAGATCAGCCTCATGATTTGGCCCAGTGATGCAGTGGCTGATGCGCTCTGACAGCGATGGTGTGTTTGTTTCACTGCTGAGCTGCCGCTCCATCATCAACATTCAGCTAGCCCCATGTGGGCTTTCACACGCCCTTCTAATTACGCAGCCCAGTTGGAGACTTTGATGGAGCTCTTCTCACTTAATTTCACTGCTGCCACTTTGACCTGCCCAGTAGCTCTGAACATGGACACAGCTGAGCACAACATGCTTCTACCATCAGTCCATTTGATAACCCAGGGTTTGTTTACATACTGCAGATCACAATATGTGAACAAAGAGTGTGTTGTAGGACATGTTTAAGATATTTCATCTTATTTTAATAACCTTTGTACATTTAGCAGATTAGTTAGAAGCCCCATCAACAGTTCCCCATCAAGCTGTAATTCTACTGACAGGTTGCAAACCCGTTTCATAGGAGTTTCCAGGATGAAAATTTGACCATATAAATTGTGCAAATTACAAAAATAAATTTACAAAATGGAAACAAAGTTCTTTGATAAAACGTTTTTGTGCCAGGATATTTCACGGTTGTATCGAAATTAGTGTAATTTGCAAAACTACAAAGGAATTGCTGTTTTTGCGACACACAAGTCATGTGATCAACAACTGGATGTTACCAAAGGGAGAAAAAGACAAAGATGAACACAGGATGAAGTTGGAGGACGATGGTACTTTCTTTTTTTTTTTTTTTTTTTTTAGCAAATTATGGCATCAACAAAATTCTTTAAATGTGACTGTAATTTTGTTTTTACTTAATGTGTTGTTGTTTTTTTTATAGTAGCCGAAAGCGACAAATTTTCGCCCAATTTTTTAAAATGGAATTTGAATAGAATTTCAGTAAAGTTTCAAACAGTTTCTGTGAAGGAGTATATGTGTTAGATGAGCATTTTGTTCATTGTAAACAGATTACTGTTTACATTGTAAACAACAGATTACAGTTTACAGTGAGGCAAACACTAAGGATATGTTTGACCACATGCTAAAATACCTTCACCACTGAGAGGCACAGCATGACACCTGCAGCTGACCCAAGCTGTCATGGTGGCACTGTCTAAACATGAAACTTCTTCTCACTCGCTGCATTTTCCAGGCAGCGGTCTTACTTAAACACAACCTTACTTTGTGTTTACAGTCTTCAGCATTTGCTTAAATATTCATTTCTGGTCCTGTCCATTTTGGTCCTCTCTGATCACCATCTAAACATTTCAGATGACCTTTAACTTGGCACCAACGTCTCCAAATCGTACATAACTCCTGGTTCTATTATCTATTGTCCCACATCATCGTTGACACTCATCCCCTTTCACTTCCACCTTAGGTCTGCTTTTTCTTTCCACTGTCTTTGCATTAGCTCTTTTTGTTGAAGGAACTTAATCCAATCCATTTTCAAAACCTTTTATTTCTGTGGTTTCCTTATTTTCCCCGAATTCACACATGAATTCTTTCATCTGGTGACTTTCATTACTTTCACTGCAGGACATTCCACAACTTTTTCTGACTTTCTTCTATCTCTACCCTTATCACACAATAATTCACAAAGTCATCTACAAGCGTGGGTGATAGTGGGTTCTCACCCGATCTAATTGACCAACCTGTCTCAATGTCTTCACATGGTTACAGAATCTTAACAGATATTTTGCCAATTCCAGTCTGAGTCTTTTAATCAAATCAACAACTTGCAGTGAGTCACAGATTTCTGCCCTCTGAACATTGTGTGCTCTGAGCTCAGACTCTTGGCATTCAGCCAGGGTCACAGTTTGTTCAGAGAGCTGCAGTGTCATTTCACTCCTTCATACATGTCACTAATGCCGCTCTGCTGTCTCCTGCTGCTGCTACTTTTTAAACATTAAACTGAGCCCCAAAAAAACATGCCATGACATTTTGATAAGACTCCCATGGTCTTTTCAGAATTTGATGAGATTCGTTTTCAATTTAAGCTCAGATGCTCTGTGAGGATTAAGTCGGTTCAGCTTCTCTAAATGACCACCTGTGAAGCGGCTTTGTTAACTTTTACACCAACAAGAACGTTGCTGTTGCCAGGCGGATTTCTCTTATCTTGAGAACTCAACGCCCTTAAACCTGATTTAAGGGCGTTGACTGCTATTAAACCTCATTAAACTGCTATTAAACTGCTATTAAACCTAATTAAGAATGGGTTGGTAGGGTGTTTTTTGTGGCTGAATTTTTTTTGGGAGGTTGAGAAAATACTTTTTTTTATACCAATATCATGGAATGAGTGTAAGACACTGGGTTGGTCAAACATCCAGTGTTTGACCAACACTACAGCCTTAGCAAGTGGGGCTCATGCTAGGGCTTTGGCGTTAGCATCATCCTATCCTGGTGTGGTCTTCTAGGACCTAAATCCTTGCTGACAGATTCTGGAAAAATAACTTTTTTTTTTTTACCTAAATATGGCACATTCAATCACTTTCAGTACTTCAGAGGAAAATTTATAAAATTTATCTGAACCAAATATAATCTTGAACCATTACAACAACATTTTTCTTTCAATATGAACGTTGGTATGTCTGCGAACTAGCATCAGTTAGTTGATTGTGCTGATTTCCACAATTTAGTCTAGATTTGTGTATTGATTACATCATTCAATTTGTAATTTCTTAATCTATTTAAACCAAAATTTTTCCCAGACATAAAAATATTAAAATCAGATGTCATTGATAGCCCTTTGAACTCATGAAGGGAAAATAATTTTAGAAATTGTGGATAAATATATGAAAAAGTGTGTTTTATGATCGGTCACTTAGCAGGATTCTGGGGTACTGGACTCCATACTGAGGAGGTCATCCATTTAATTCAGGTGTGTTGGACCAGGGACACACCTGAAAGTTACAGGATACTGGACCCTAAGGCCTGGAATCAAAATAAACAATCAGTAAACTGTTCCTGGGAATCTTGAATTTCTTGTTCAGACAATGGGATTGAGAGTAAAGCAGCTGTAATTCAGACATAAAGATCCAAATCTTTACCCCTGCTGTATGAGTTGGTACTGTCAAAGCCTTGATGGGACATTTCTGTTAGTTAAAAGTCAGCTTTCCCCGCTTCACAGCATCAAGTTCAGATCATTCATTTACAGTTATCGGGTGTGTTTCCATCAGAGCTGGAGTCGATGAAGGGCAACAACTACAGAACAATCATTTCATACGGGACTGAAAGCAGAGGAATAAAGTTCTGATTGCACTCAAGAGCATAAGGAGTCTAAATTTAGGGTTTAAATAATTTGAAACTTGATTGTTTGCACTTTGGAAATAGCCTATATCATATAGCTGCAGCAGAATACAGAGAAGATCCATTCTGTCTCCTAAATATTCTCCCTCTAAATTCACCTATTGTATGGGAAGCAGCAAAATCATTTCTGGTAAAACAAACAAGCAAGCAGAAAAAAAAGACCCCAAATGAACTGAACTGAATATTAAAAGAAAAAATATAATCTTGTTTCTCTCAGTCTGAAAATAAAACCTTTTCATGTTTTATGTTTGTGATGGGGATTAATGGTGAGAATTGTGTTACATTTTTCAAATTAAAAAGTTTTCACATATTTTCTCAGTATTGGATAGAATCATTGTCTAAACCTTCTGATGTGGATGAAACATTTGGCTTGTTTTCGTCAAGCTGTTAAAAACAGTTTGCTGGAATTTTGACTTTGAATTTTGACCCTGACAGAACCACAGTGACTGGGTCAAGATTCTAGTTCTCCTTGTTCACACACACCTTTTTAATTGACAAATGTTCAATGGAATTATGATCGGAGCTAAAGAAACACCAATAAAAAAACAAAAACAAAAAAACCCATTAAGACACTCAATAAACAATTTGGTGTTTTGCTGAAGGACTTTATTCATTTGGGAGACAAGTTTGTCCCTAAGCTGATATCTTGAGATGTTGCTTTAATAAATCCGCAGAATATTATTTCCACATGATGTGATTTATTTTATGAACTATAGCAAAACATGTGCACAACATGATGCTGTGACCAACTTAACGTCCCAGTTGGGTTCATGCTCTCAACTTTTTCAGCTTCACCTTTTTTCCTTCACATGTAATGATGCTCATTGTTTCCCAGAACTGAAACTTTCATCTCATTTTTTGTAGTAGTTGCTTCTTTTTTCTGAGCGCTCTTGACTCTGACAGTGTGTTTAAGATGTAGCTGTGAAAGACTTCTAGTGTTTCTCTTCTAGTTCAGTTGTTATATTTGTGACATCATAATCTCTGTATTCCCAATTTGCTTCAGTTCATAGTAATTTTAGTGGACGCAAACTTTATACATTTAGGAAAGAGAAATAATTTTCCTAACTGACCTGAAGCAGAAAAAGTTTAGCCTGATTTCATGTCAGACAGAGAGAAGCAGATTTTGTCTGGTTTTAACTGTAAAATTACCCCCCCTTCCCCTCCCCGCCACCCGCCCCTGCGACCTCCCCACTTGGTTCAACAATTGTATCATTTTTTACAGAATTGTCTGTAATTTCCAATGAATGTGAAAAGTTTGACAACCCAGACATGTTTTTCCTCTGCTCCATTTAGAGCCTGAAATCAATCAGTAAGGTCTTCCATTGGCTGCCCATCCCGGCGCTTTTTAAACCTCAGAGCTCTGTGCACTTTATCAGACTGACCTACATTAAGCTGTGGCCTGTGAAAGCAGCATTTCTGCAGATAGAGCAGGGAGGGTTTCAATGCTTTAGGCCAGAGCAGAGTGGTGCTGCTCCGTTGGGTCAAAGTCAAAAGAAAACACACCCTCCTTCACTTTTAGAGTTTTACTATCAACACATTTAACATAAATTGGACTCCAATATATTCACTAGGATAACAATAGTATTGTTATCATTACACAAGACAAAAGCAAAAGCGGAAAATATTTTGCTTGTAGCTCCACCGACTGGAATTCTCACATGACTGCATTTTTCAAGTGATTTCAGTTTTATTTATATAACACCGATTCAAGGCACTTCACAGAAATATTATTTAAATTCAATCTGATACACATTGATCCTGCTTATTAAACTAATGAAGCATTAAGGTCACATAAAGAAAATTAAAAGAATAAAATTTGCATGAATAATATTATAAAATTGAAAGAATAATGTCACAATATTACAAAAATAAAGCCAAAACAATGTGAGGATAAAGTTGCAATGTTACAAATTTATTCTCATAATATTATGCAAATTTTGTTATATTACAACTTTATTCTCATTTATTCTAACCCTTTCTAGGTGATAAGCATCAACACGTTTTCTTCTCTGAATGGATTGCTAATGTCTGTCCACTTTGGCATTGAGTAAAAACCTACCAGTAACAGAAATCCAAAACTCCTGCTTCTATGGAGGCGTTAACACTTTCTGTTAATCAGTTCTCCTTTAGGACATAAAAAAGCACATTGTTTTCTGCTTTTATTCTAATAAGTTTACAACTTAATATGTTAAGTGTATGTGTATATTAATATATTATGTATATGCTCTGATATTTACACAGCTTGAGTGTGTACTTTATTTTTACTATAACTCTAAATGCTAACAGAACAACTAAACCAACCAGGAACATTTGCATTATGTAATTATCTATGAGTGCAAACACTTACTAGTAGCAGCTTATTGTCTCTGTGGGAAATGTTCCTGAATAAAATACAGGTCAAATCAAGTCAAGTTTATTTTTATAGCACATCCACACAACAAAAAACATGCCACAGTCTGTGTGACATTTTGTATTTTATTAATGCATTTAGCATGAAATGTAACAGCTCTCTCCCCCCCAAGTCTTTTTATACTATACAGACAAATCTTTGTTTCATTTGAATTTTTTAAATCTTATTGGAAACAAGCTATTACCACTGCAATTTGATTGTTATTTATTTCAGTGTGTATTATTTTTGAAACATACACTTTGTATATTTATTTTTATTGGAGAGGGAAGAGAGACATTTTTCACCAAAGTCTGAATGTGTTGGATGTTTAAATCCAACACATTGTGCGTTTGTAATGCAAAGTTAGGAATGAGTAAAGTCATTCAGTTAAAAAACATAAAGGATAGCTGGTACATAACATTAATCTGTTTCCAAAAGAGCAGTGAAGCTCAACATGATGGGGCTCCAGTGGCTTTTGGTAAATCCTGACATCATGTAACAGAGTGATGCTAATGAGAAGCAAAACTCAAAGAATCTTTAATTGAGTCAATGTCAGGCGGGTGGAATTTCTAAAGTCTGTGATGAAAGGCTCTATAATTTTGCTTTCTGATAAGCAATAGCTTGTGTTTTTTTTGTTGTTTTTTTTTGTGCAAATATCGGTCCAACTTGAGACTCATTTTATTACACTACATTAAGTGAGAACTCACTAAATGTCCCTGTCAGGTGAAACTGAAAATGAAAATTGCCTGTCAGTGGTCTGGTTCAAAGTGTTTTCTTTATGTGATTCACCCTGAGTGGTATTTTTAAATGTGTGCCATTAGTGTTTTCTTCCATGTGAGTATTGACAGCTCTGCTCTGGTTTAATTTCTGTGGTGGCGCTCTGATAAAAGCAGCAGGATTGAAATGTCAACTGCAGCCACAGGCAGTTTACCTTCATGGAATGTTTCTTTCATTTTCTTCACATTTTAAATCCTTTAAATTGGTCAATTTCAGCTGCACACGTCTCAATCAGCCAATAGTTTATAAGATGATGAACTGACCAGCTAAGCAACTGAAGATCTAGGAGTTGATTCAAGAAGAAATGTTCAAGGAGCATCTAAGAACTCCTTCTCAGAAATTTATTTTCAAAATGTGAAATTATTCAGTGGACAGAAGGACAGATTATGTAACCATCTGATTTAATCTACACTCAACCCATGAAATGCAGACATTTCATGGGTTGCAAATTAGCCTCAAACTTCTTCCTATCAAGAATCACTTTGCAACAACTTTGATGTCATCTAGTAAATTATCTCTTATTTACATAATCTGCATATGAAATACCAAAATGTGAACCTGTTAGATGTGCAAAATTCAAATGAACCATCTCTACTAAATGTATCATCTGCAGGATGACCAAAACAGAACTTCTTAAATTATTTTTCAGCTAATTGTCTGTGAATTTAACAAGTAAAAGTTTTATAATGCATTCTATACCTTCCAAAACCACTCATTAGGACATTTCGGTGAGTGCGTACATTTAACACCAAAAAATGAACAGTTCATAATGACCATGCTGTTCATGTTTAACATGTGAACATGTCTGTAGAGTGTGTGTTGTTTATTTGATTCCTGTTACTTATTTGAAAAGACTTTCCTTGTAAAGTCTCAGGCAGCAGACAGTTATGTGAGTCTATTTTGGGGACAGGGTGCTTTGAAATGAATCTTTGACTAATCTTCACACCTCCTGAGGAGAGCCTGCAAGCATGCTTCTCTATTTGGCTGCTTTGAGGTGAGGGATGTGGGGGAAGAGGAAAAGAGAGCAGAGAAATGAGAATCTGGGGGCTTAAACGGGTCTGAAGGGGAGAGCAGCATCAGGGCCATCCTGCAGGGTCTAGGCTGTCGTCGGCCTTTAATACCGCCCCCATCCTCACCCTCCTTTTCCCATCATTCCCTCCGTCTCACCATGACAAACTGGATCTGTGGTGTATCAAAGAGCCACAGGCTACATATCCTCCTTCTTTCCTGCACTCTTACCAAGTGGTTTTCATTCCATTTGTCATTTACACTTCCTCAGTCTTGGTTAGGTCACAGCTACCGGTGGCTGCTGCCAGGCTTGGCAGGATCCTGCAGCCAGGAACCCCAGTGGCACAATTTAGAAAGACACTTAATGGGTTTAGTGGTATTTGCTAATTTGTCAACAAGTTTTTGGAAGTCAGAGGCTGCTCTCTGGCCGGCCAGTCTGGATGGCATGCCTTCTGGGCAACCTTTTCTGGTGCAATGGGTACAATCAAATTTACATACTTCACTACTTGGCTGTTGATACTTGGAACAGCAGAGCAGCATGTGTACTACTACCTTTCATTATATTCCAGTTCATCACAGATCCACAAAGGTACATTTGAGGTTTACACAGAGTGGAGTATATTTCACCCCATGCGGATTTCAGCTGGCCTGTACTTGAATAGCCCTTTGTCAAGTTCAGAGGATTCCAAAATGCTTTACACTATATTCAGACATTCACCCATTCAGCTCTGCTTCCCTGGATCAGACTGACCAAAGTGAGCCACTGAACCCTCTGACCACAAGCAGGACCACACTGCAAAAACACAAAATCTCACCAAGTAGTTTTGGTCTACTTTCTAGTGCAAATATCTTAGCACACTTGAATTAAGACAAAACCAACTTACAAGTAACTTTTTAACAAAATATAGGAGCTTATTTTAAGTCACTAATTCCTTAGTAATGTATAAAAAATACATGTTGTACTAGCAGATTATTTCATTTATAACTAGATATTTTTGTATTGTTGAAAGTGAAATTATCTGCTTGTTGATATTTTTTTTATCAACAGATAGTTTCCATTATAATATAAATAGTAATGAACTTTCGTTCTGTCTTGACTCCAAGCCTGTAGAAAAGTCTGTTTGGATGTGTAGATGGAGTCAGAGTGGTGGAGTTATGAGGTTTCAGCTGCATTTCCATTAACAGTATAATTATGTTGCATTACGTCACATTTACCTGTTTTGTGAAATTCCCCTAAACACACAACGCAACTGAGACAAACAAAGAGAGGAGCAACATGACGTAGGCTGCAGGATCTCATGATGCTCTGATCTGTCTAAAGAAGAGAAACAAATTCACTGACATCTATCAGTCTGGAAAAGATTGGTTAAATAGTCTTTTTTTTTTGTTTGTTATATTTTATTTATTTATTTTTTTTATCCAGACCTACTTTATTTCATAAAAAAGTTTTTGAAAAATTTGTCAATGTCCATAAAATGTTTGTAAAGGAGTTAACATTTATTTTTAATTAAAGGTTTTTCTTTTAAGTTTTTGTGTTGAAGTTAGAATCAAACTTTTTTTTAAAACTTTAGATCGTCTGTTGTATTTGTGTCTTTAATTTGATCCCAGACTCCAAACTGGGTCGAGCTCTCAGATTCCACATTGGTCTGCCTAGTGATATTATAAAGCAACCTGCTGTCCTGACCCTAACCCTTTCAATTTCAAAATTGAAAATGGGTTTTCAATTTTGAAATTGAAAACCCATTTCAAACAAATTACACTTGTTCTGAATTTTTTTTAACTGTACTGCTATGAACTCTAGTATTGTACATCTTTACCGAAACCCTGAGTAGAAAGTGGTAAGGTTTTCACTTAAAGGTGTTTCATGATGACTACAAGTAGCTGAAAAGTGAGAAGAGATATTTTGCATGTGAAGAATTTTTCTCAGTGTACAAAGAGCAACTATAAAATCTTTGTAAACGACCTCGGAAGCCCTGGCAGACCAATAGCAGACAAAATGGTGTTCTGATTGTGAGAACACAATGCTAAGCTCCAAGTCCTCACATCCATTTGATTAGTAGCGTCTGCTAAAAGACACAGTAACAGCAAAAGTTTAAATAAGTTTCTGTATTATTAGATTAGAGGTCATGAACACCTTTTTCTCATGAATGAACATAAA
Organism: Poeciliopsis turrubarensis; assembly: GCA_010277015.1. Taxonomy (NCBI): domain Eukaryota; kingdom Metazoa; phylum Chordata; class Actinopteri; order Cyprinodontiformes; family Poeciliidae; genus Poeciliopsis; species Poeciliopsis turrubarensis. Next base: position 358,343 of record VMRN01000158.1, on the reverse strand, counting down.
TAGAAAGTCATTGTTGCAGGCATGCAGGCAAATAAATAAAAACTAAATGTTTTTTCTCAATTTTGATCACTGCAGGTTTTCTTAGCACGGGTGACCAGGCAGCCAAGGGGAACTACGGTCTTCTGGATCAGATTCAGGCTCTCAGGTGGATCAAAGAAAACATCCATGCCTTCAAAGGAGACCCAAAAAGAGTGACCATTTTCGGCTCAGGGGCTGGAGCATCGTGCGTCAGCCTGCTCTGCCTTTCGCATTACTCAGAAGGTATGAGCTCCTCCACTGAGTCATGAACAGAAGTTGAATTTCCATCTCAAAGCACAGCAACATTTACTTGTAAAGCCAGAGCTGACTTTTGAATCTGCATTTACTTCTGCTCTTACAATTTATTTAAAGTTGTTGAGCAGAAACATCCATGAAAAGCAGAAAAGTTTTGCTTGGCAGTGTGGACTTCTATTTGCCTCAGGGCATCAAAGCCTGAGACTTTTTCAAATGATTTTATGCTGCAGACTTTAGAAAATCGGAACATTTGGTTAACCCTGGAATGAAACCAGCTTCATCACATAAACAAAGACGACAGCCATAAACAGCAACCAAGTATTTGTGGCAGCTACTTAGACCTAAACTTTATTGTCATTGCTCAAAGAAACGTAAGTAAAAAGTAAAAGAAAAAAGTAAAATATCACTTGACCACTGGAGCACACAGAAACACAAGTGTGTCTTTAATTTACTTTAACTTTAACTTTAATAGTAATGTGTTGCTAAATATATGTAAGTTGATATTTTCAAGCAGTCTTAGACAGTTCTGGTGATGGGATTGTTGAGCAGCCTGATGGCCAGTGGGAGACAGCTATTTCTGAGTCTGGCTGTTCTGCAGCGGATGCTCCATGGTCCCCTCCAGACCATGGAGAGCACGGGTGGAGTCAGACAGGATCTGAATTGCTCTGGCTAAGAAGCATCTGTGTGCAATGGTATGGATAGGGGGCAGTGATCCTCTCTGCTCTCTTCACCACTCTTCACAGAGACTTCCAGTCTGAGGCCTTGCAGCTTCCAGACTAGATGGAGATACTGCTGATCAGCAGGCTCTCAATGTTTCCTCTGTAGAAGGTGGAGAGGATGGGAGGTGGATGTTCACTTCTCATTGTTCTCAGAAGGTGCAGGCACTGCTGTGCCTTTTTCAGCAATGTGAGGTGTCCAGCTGAGGTTGTCTGTAATGTGAACCCCCAGGAACTTAGTGCTGCTAACAATCTCCATTGCTCTGTCGTTAATGAGGAGTGGCGTGTGGTTCAGTCGAGACCATCTGAAGTTGACAATGATCTCTTTTGTTTTGTCGACGTTTAGGAGCAGGTTGTTTATTCTGCACCAGTCCACACGATGTTGTACCTCTTTTCTATAGTTCACTTCATTGTTGTCCTGAATTAATCCCACAATTGTTGCGTCATCTGCATATTTCATGATGTGGTTTGTGTTAAACCTGGGACAACAGTCGTGGGTCATCAGGGTAAACAGCAGGGGGCTCAAGACACATCTCTGGAGGTAACCAGTGTTCAAAGAAATGACAGTGGAGGTGTCATTACCCACACAGACAGACTGAGTTCTGTTGGTGTTAAGCCCAGGGAGACCAGTTAGCATACCAGATCCTGGGGACAGATTGTATTAATGAGGAGCTGAAGTCCAAAAACAGCATCCGTACTTGGGTGTTTTTTTTTCTCTAGCTCTACCAGGCTCAGATGAAGAGCAGTGGAGATGGCATCTTCAGTCGAGCGATTAGGTTTGTATGCAAACTGGAATGGGTCAAATGATGGAGAGAGCATTGCGATTATGTGACCCTTAACCAGTCTCTCATGATGATAGATGTTAATGCAACTGGTCGAAAGTCATTAAGACATGTGATGGTTGGTTTCTTGGGCACTGGAATAATAATAGCTGACTTAAAACACGAGGGGACAATGGTCTGGTGCAGAGACGTATTGAAAATGTCTTTGAGCACATCGGCTAGCTGATCTGCACATTCTTTGATCAGCTTTGCTGGAACTTGTCAGGACCTGCAGCTTTTCGTATGTTGACCTTCTCCAGGGATTTTTGCACAGCGGATGTTTCAAGCCTGGAGGTCTGTTCATCAGGGTGAGGGGTAGCTTTCCTTGCAGGGGTTTTATTTAAGGCTTCAAATCTTCCAAAGAAGCTGTTGAGTTCATTTAGGAAGCTAATGTCATCTTGGCAGGATGGAGATGTGGTTTTATAGTCAGTCACAGACTGGATGCCCTGCCACAGTTGTTTGGTGTTGCTGGCATCATGAAAGACACCTTGAATCTTTTGACTGTAGGCATGTTTTGCTGCCTTGATGGTTTGTTTTAGATTTGCCCTTGTTGATCTAAGCGTGTCCATGTCACCAGATTGGAAAGTAGCATTACGCTCCCTCAGTCTAGAATACACCTCCTTACGTCATTCAAGGTTTCTGGTTGGCCTATGTGACTATTGATTTTGTTGCTGTAACCTTCTCCATACACCATTGGATGAAGTTTGACACAGATGCTTGCTTGGTATTGGCACTGGGCAGGATGTAGACAGCAAAGAGGAGAATTATATTGTATTAATATGATGATAATATTATTATAATGCCAGAGGCTACTTTTATGGATGTAAAACAGACAGAGATTTTGAGTATATTCAGACACCAAATATTCTTGATATTGTCTTTATAAGCACAGTGGAAAGAGCCTTATCAATGCATAACCTAATATCTACCATTTTCATTGTATCTGCTCTTCAGGGTACAGCTAATAAGAAAAATGAATGCCTCTTCTGGATTGGCCACTTTGCAAACAACAAAATGGCCAATCCAGTAGACAAGTAGACAAGCTAGAGTTGTCTACTGGACAACTCTAGCTTGTCAAGTAGAGTTGTGCCTTAGTATTCTCTTTCAAATGTAGAAATACACTATTTAGAAAAAATCTATAAAATGGTGGATTTTTAGTTTATAATATGGAAATAGGTTCTACAGAAAAGTCAATAAATTTGACATATTCGTTCTCTTATTATTGTGGCATTAAACATATACATTTTTTTTATTCTGACTGACCTAAACAGGAGAAGTTTGATCTGAATAACAAGGGGCGTTGAGAAAAAAAAAGGTGTACTTGGTTTTTTTGGTGTATGTAAATGTTTTGTTTCAACTCCACATGTATGAGTTTGTCAGCAGTAAACAAATATAGGACTCTAGACATGAAAACTTTGTTTTCATGTCTAGACTGGGCAGACAAGGAAAACGTGATGAATGAGAGAATAAGAATATAAGCAAATGCAAATGACGTTGGTAAAAACATGAAGTTTAGTTTTATTCAGTGTCAGACATTGAGAGAAAAACCTTTGAATTTTTGGCACAGTAGGTTTAAGTATAGTGTTTCAGCTGCATATTCATGTTTTATTCATTAATTTTTCTTCTGTTTTGACTTTAAAATCTCATTTTACTGAAAAAAAAAATCTCCTCTTAAATGTTGACAACACAGGCTTTGGGGAAAAACACCCTGTTGTACAAGTTTAAAAATTGAAATAACAGGTAAAAATGTCTTGGCTTCATTTAAAAAGTAATCCAGAAGAGCAAGAGCTTGTTAAAGAAGATCAAAGAAAACAATACCGGAATATATTGTTGTTGCAGTGTGCAGATCTGTTTCATTTTTCTGTGTTGTGTAGTTGCTGCAGCAGGAATAGCTTACTTTACATTTAGATAAAAGTCTGGATGTTTCTGAAGGGGCAGCACTCAGGGCTGTGGTCGTAAACAAATGCCCCATGCCTTGCCAAGAATCCTTTATTTTCTGTACAATACATCACCGAGAAATGTAATGTGGCTTGTTACATTCACCGTGCTGTAAATCTGCCATGAAAAAAGCAGCATCATCAGCCTTGTGGATCAACATGCCAGGCTCATAAAACCTCACCGTCACTCTGTGCGCCATTTCGAAGTGAACATCTGAGTCGAGGTTGAGCCGAAGCTCGCCATCAGCTTGAGAGCGGCGGCAGTAAAAGCTCGCACGGAGCTAAACAGGCCTTCTGGGAAATGTCGGCTCTGAGCTCAAAACATACTTTCCACATCGGCCTGGTTGAGTCACTACTCTGCGTTTGCATGAGTATAAATAGAACTATCTAAAACTCAAATTTTGAGGAAAATGTATTGTGACCTATTTGCTGATTGGAAGCTTTAAAAGCTGTGCTAAGAAAAGTACCACCTGAGAAACCTCTTGTAATCTTCACACAAGTATTTAAAGACTTGAATGACTGTTAATGGTTTAACACAAGCCGTCTTTTTGATGTCAGCTAACCCTACCCTAAACCCTAATCCTACATTTTGACAAAGCCACTTCAAAACCCTCATTTTGTTCTTTTGATGTTTTAAAATGTAGGCAATAAATAATCCAAGAACATTAGACACTTTCCCAAAACATGTCCATTTCCCAAGGACAAATCAAGATCCTTAGATCTCTCTGTGTTTTATTGAGACTGGTAGATGTCACCCTGCTTCTCCTAGCTAACGTCTGTTTGGGTAAGTCTACTTCATGTGTTGAATGAATGTTGTAGAAATGACAAGTGGTTTTATCCAATTCAAAGGTAGCCCTCATTTATAACAGAAAAACCCAGAAAAACATTTATAGCCATCTAGATAGAGTCATAATTAATTACTCCAAAGTAAGAAAGAGAAACAAGGGCACAACCACTGCTGAGCAAAAATAATGCAAAGGCCCATCTTAAATTTATCAAGAAACAACTTGACGTTCCACAAGACTATTGGGGAAAATCATAGTGTGCATCCTGCTCTGTGAAACTGACAACATTTCAGAGAAAGATAATCATACCTATAGTATGGCTTCAGGACTGGCATGACTTGTTATAATTTATGGAGTCATAAATTCTTCTCTCTAACTGAAAATCCTGCAGAAATCAGTTTGTGATTTTGAACTCTTGGACACTTGAGTTGTTCAGGAGAACAATGATCCAAAGCACACCAGGACATTCATGTCCAAATGGCTCACAAAACCAAAACCAAAGTGATGGATCAGGAACGTCCTGATCCAATCTAAGAGTTTAAATCATCGAAAGAGCATATATGTGTGTGTGTGTGTATGTATGTATATATGTACATATATTCACATTTTAATTTGGCTGAATTAAAAAAAAAGAAAAACTACAAAGTTCCTCTACAGTGATGTTAAAGAGTCATTACCAGTTATATGTAGATGGAGGTTATTATGATCTAGGTTGATCCTCCCAGTTAGGGGTCAATTTCTTTCTCACATATGGTCAGGTTGAAAAGAAACAACAACAGAATGTAGAAGAGGTCAAACACTTTATCACCACACTTTATCACCCCACTGGTGATAAAGTGTGGTGATAAATTAATTCGGAATTTTAAATTATTCTTAATGTTTAATTTTTAAACATTCCCTTCTTTTTGGATAATGCTTGTATCCAACAAAAGAGAAGTGGCATTCTTTGAAGTGTTTCACTAATACCAGTGTGTATCTCAGATCTGTTCCAGAAAGCCATCATCCAGAGTGGGACAGCGCTGTCCAGCTGGGCCGTCAATTACCAGCCTGCAAAGTACACCAGATCCCTCGCTGAGAAGGTGGGCTGCAACATGCTGGATACCATTGACCTGGTGGAATGCCTGCAAAAGAAAAACTACAAGGAGCTGATCGAGCAGTATGTAACGCCTGCAAAGTATCACATTGCTTTTGGGCCTGTCATTGACGGCGACGTAATCCCAGATGACCCACAGATTCTCATGGAACAAGGGGAGTTTCTGAACTACGACATCATGCTGGGGGTCAACCAGGGCGAGGGGTTCAAATTTGTTGACGGCATTGTGGACAGTGAGGACGGAGTATCTGCCAATGACTTTGACTTTGCAGTGTCAGACTTTGTGGATCATCTCTATGGATACCCAGAGGGAAAGGACACTCTACGGGAAACCATCAAATTCATGTACACCGACTGGGCAGACAAGGAAAATCCAGAAACCCGTCGCAAGACCCTTGTGGCGCTCTTCACCGACCACCAGTGGGTGGCGCCAGCTGTGGCCACAGCTGACCTTCACGCCCAGTACGGCTCCCCCACCTACTTTTATGCTTTTTACCACCACTGTCAAAGTGACATGAAGCCCAGCTGGGCTGATTCGGCCCACGGTGACGAGGTACCATATGTGTTTGGAATCCCTATGATTGGTCCCACAGATCTTTTTAACTGCAATTTCTCAAAGAACGATGTGATGCTGAGTGCAGTCGTCATGACCTACTGGACTAATTTTGCTAAAACAGGGTAAGTTTCAAGTTTTTCTAAAACACTTTCTTTCTTATCTTTGTCTTTTGTCACTGTGATTTACGATAGACGGATATTAAACAGTCTTATTTTCACTTCAATTCATGACACCTAGAGTGTGGTGCACCTTGTTGTTCTCACATATATTTGCTATTAATATTTATTATGGTTTTGGTAATGACAGCATCATGGAATGTCTCCTATATCAAGAAACTACAGCAGATTTGAGTCAAAATGAGTCAAAATGAGTCATTTTTCCACACGACCTGGTCCTGGAGGCCACTTCAGGTTTCCAGAGTGTTTTAGTTGATTCAGAGCAGCATTTTATTGTAAGGGCGATACTTTCTTCCAACACACAAAGGGTGTTTTATAAATGTTTTCCTAAACTATGCACTTGTATTTCATCTGCAGATTCTTATCAAGCATGTTCAAGTACATTTTTCAATTCATTCTTCATTCAGTGACATGGTAAGCAACTAAAAAAGTTGCTTACTTTTTTAGTAAGCAAAAAGTCGCTTACCATGATGAATAAATAAATGACTTGTGAAATATTTTTTACATGTAAAATAAATATAAATGAAAAATACAAACAAATAAATAGGTGAAAATGAATAAATACATAAATTGTTCAGTTAATATTTTTAAAAATGCATGATTAAGTGTGAATATCAAGAATTACAATAATTTAGTGTCAGTAGTTACTGACCATCTGGCCATTGGTCAAAATGCTCTCTGAGAAACTGCAAAACACCTAACAGCTTCATCCTAGCCTCTACTGGCCTCATTTACAGGATAATTAGAAAAAGACTGAACAAGCAAGGTATTTTAAAAACAGCTTAAAGAGGAAAGTGTCTTCTTGCTAGAAAAAAACATGGCATAGGTTCACAAAGCTGCATCTTGAAAAAAGGCTAAACTTCTGGAACTTGTGAACAGATGAAACCAAAGTAGAGATTTTTGACCCCATAAGTTCACACCAAACGGCTGGCACAGACGTGAAGTCCTCAGGATGATTTGACCTAGATTTGAATCTATAGGATGTGGATTTGATTAGAGTCGATGAGTGGACCAAGAAGTCCTCTGTGTGCCACAATATTACAGATAAATTGCAACTTTTCGTGATGCATGCAAGATCCTGCCCCATCTCCCTGCTGAAGGGCAACAAACTACTTGCCAAAAATGACTGTCATTGTCAAGTTGTCAACCTAACACAATAAATCTTAAATGCACTCTTGATATGTGAAAAAAAGGAACACTTACCTATTAATTGTCAACACTACCACAACAATAATAAGGTATCACCAGATCAGGGAAAAGTTTTAATTAAAAGTAGGTGAGCTACGCTAGCTTGACTTTGACAATCTTAACACCTAAATCTGTAATGAATGAGTGTTCTTTGTGTGAGAAATGTTTGCTTGGTTTTTGGTGTTGAATCCTGATACACTACTGGACCTGTTGTCAATCAGTCACTACGGCAACGGCTCTGTGAGAGCATAGCTAACATAGAGAGCAAGAAAAAGAATACCGGTGGTTTTGAGCTGTTCTGCATTTTGTCTGCTGTATTTTTCCATTTGCAGTGAACTAAATGAATAATACCTACATCTCCAGGTTCCATTTTGTTAGGTGAACTTTTCTTCCATGGCAGAAAAATGGATAGCAAGTAAAATAATAGTCTTTTTGCCCTCCGGCGTCGTATGCATGGGCAAAATCTCTGGATGTAAACATTAACATGCAATGTGCCGAGAGTAAGCTGTGAAGAAATATATCTCTCTTGATCTATGCAAGGAATGTAATATAATACCAAAAGTAATTACTATAAGTTGATAAAGATGGCTCTACAAGCTGTTGAATCATTAAGTGAACTAATATTTTCACAAGCATGGTTTGGGGTTAGATTTAAATTATTGTAAAAGCAGATTTTATTTGTTCTTTACTGGTTCATAAAGGTTCTTGTGCATCTTGTACAAATTACATGCACTTAAAGTTTTATGTGTCTGACTTTTTCCACACACTCTATGCACAGAAGACATTCTGAAGTTTTTCTTAGTACAAGATAATCAGCATTTCACATTGCACTCTCATAACCAAAGATATGTGCATAAAGCTCTAGACGCCTCTTGATGAATCAAATTACCAGCTAAATGTTTTCTAAAATAACATTTAATATTAATGCTCCAAACCTGGACTCAGAGACAGGGTATCAACAAATATTGTTGCTATGATTAGTTATTTAACGATTAGTCGGTGAGTCACAGAGATCAAGTGGGGGTTAATAAAACACATTAAATCCTGCCCTGGTGCTGCTGCAGTGCAGGATTTGATGAAAGGATTTGCTTGCTATTTATATTTGGATCACGTTTCTTTGCTTCACACACACCTTGAGATTAGACATCAGGTTGTTTGCGGCCCAGTCACACTGAAAATTCACTTTAAGGCGAATAAATAAAGTCTTGATCAGCATGATAGTCTGCAGCATTTCACCGCTTGCTGTTTGGCTCCAATTCAATTGATGCCTGATCAGCGGGGGGATTGGTCTCCTCACACACATTTTGGGTAGGCTCTTTTCTCTTGCTGCTTTTTTTATGCACTTCCAAGACAGCGTTTACTGAAAGCAAATTTATCACTTGGAGAGTTGCTGTTTCTCAGCAAGTCTCCCCACCTCGCTGCAAAGTCTCCAGTTGTGATCATGCCAGATTGCATTTCACTACAGAAAACTGTCAGTTCTGCTTTGATAGAAAATGGTAGACATAATTAGAAATATAGAAGAACAGGAGGTGATAAATATTTAATCTTCTATTGCGTATCGTCACCTTCCTAAAATAATAAAATCATTTTACCTCAATCAGTTTTTGGCAAAGGTGACAATATGTAAGTGTGTTCACTTTGGAAAAAAGATACAGTTTCCATTTTTCTTGATTGTTTGATTTTTGATAGAAACAATAACTTACAAAAATTCTAGAAAAAGCCCATCAGATACAAGGTTAAGCCAGATGTCTTGTCAGATTAACATTCTGTCTGACAATAAATTGAACTAATCAACTCATGTTTCAGATCAGTCAGGCCTGACAATTTATTTTTGCTGGAAGCCAGAATGATGAAACACAATGTTTCTTTGAAATCAGAAGCAAAAATTCAGCAAATTTACTGTTTCTGATGAGTCAGTTAACAAATTCTGGATCACATTGACGACTGAGACTGTATGTTAAGGCAACATGTAAAACACTTTGGCTTCTTGTACAAAATCAAAAGGAGATTTGTCCAATTATGTGAAAGAGAATTGTGGACTTTTATCATATCTGAACCATCTTTCCTGTATTCAAACCATTTTATGAACAACAGTAATGCCCACCAATCATCCTGTTTAAGAGGATTGTCGGTCTAAAATCTGAACCCAGTATCATTGGTTCTGTTCAGAGGAACTGGTGAAAATTACACCAAACCAAATCATTTGACCCAAGATACAAAGTTTAAAGGTTTGACCAAATACTAAGAAATAAGGAAAACATTTCTGAGTTTAAAATTGAAAATGTATGCTACTCTCCTATTCTTCAGATAAAAGTAGATTTTATAATTCGTAGAAAATTTTGTCTGATTAATACCAAATGAAACAAAAGAAAATCTTTTAGATGTTTTACAGTGTAGGTAAAGACCTTTTTTCTACTGTAAATCTTCACTTGATTTTTATCCCATTGAGTGAAGGTGACCCTTAAATCCCTTATGTTTTGACTTGGATTCTTTATCTTAGTCTCCATATGGCATCAAGACTTCAATCAATCAGAAATGTTTGAGCCCAGCATGTTGTGTGTGAAACACACCACTTATCACACATACACTGGCTCTAGTGATGGTTGGGAGACCTACTGACTGGTCACCAGTTCATCTCCGGGGCAACACAGAACCCAACAACACGTTCAACTGAGCATATGATCGCATTTTGACTGTCTGCTTACCCATGCATATTTTGAACTAGGTGAAGAAAACACTTTACCCAGAGAGAACCTACACACACATCGGCAGAACCTACAGTCTCCATCCAGGACACTTTAGCAAAGATTTGAACCCAGAAATCTTTGACTGCAATTGATTTTCATTTGAACCTGAAAAGGTAAAACCAAAGATTAAAGGGAAGAAATATAAGACATAAAATTACCATTAATCACCATCTTTCTGGAGTCCACCTTATGATGCGATGCTGATGATTAAAAGGTGAGAGACCAGATCATTACAAAAATCTGGATGTAAATAATTGAGCGATTGGCAGTTCTATGTTAATTTATCTCTAATGCATTTAGTGGGAGGGGTGATGTCTGTTTTAACATATGTTTGTACACCAATGACAGGCCTTGAGGGAACTCTTACCGCATGCCAGCAATCGTTTTTGTGTGGCTCCATATGCAGCTACCAGCTGGAGGACGAACCTTACTGGATGACTGTTTTGACCCGTTCTAAGGAGGCAGTTTAATCAGGCACAAGAGCTGCTTTTATCATCTACCAGTGGTACTGTTGAAACCAAATAATTGCATACTTCAGTTATAAGAAAATTATATTCATTGCATTTGATGTTAAATGTGACAAAAGTTTCCCTTTTTCCACAGTTAACTGAACTATTTTGATATAAGTATAAGTATAATAATATTTAAAAATATATACATAATCAAATTAACCATGACTTGGGTCAAATATTTTAGGTAAAACATGAATATTGTGTTTCCGTTGTACATACTACCTGGTACACTCTCTAACATGTAGGAGGATTTATCCAGCAATCCTTCTACATTCATGGTCACCAATCAAATTAGATTTTTTTTGTCCCTGGTAAAAAATTTAAATGGCTGATATTTAAATCTTGTGAATAAGCAAATTTAGAAATAGAAAAATAATAAGCCTATAAATGATTTACAGGAATTAGGAATGTTCAGGGCAAAAACACTCTTATGAAGTGGTGAAGAGTCTTATAAAGAGGCTCCAGTGAGCTGCATGATTGTAACCACTGACTGGAAATCTGCTTTAGTGTTTGCAGATATAAATTGACTTTCACTCCTTTAGTGTAAAAAAATCAGTAGACCATCTAAAATTTGTAATTACTTAGTTTCAGAAGTCTTTGCTCACCTTTGTCTCCAAAAGGCCTCAATTACGTGGACACACTTTTCTTCATTTCCTTATTAGGACCCTCAATAAACTGACACCAACATCCTAATAGGCTGCAGAGTTCAGCAGTGATGACTCTGCAGGAGATTTAACATGAATTCCTGGGCAAAATTCCTCTGACTGAGTGAAGGGCACAGTAGTGTTCTGGTCCAGTTTATTATCCTAGAAAATACTCTGCTTCTGGCTCAGTGTGTTCTGAAAAACATATCAATGTTTGCCAAAACAGAATCCATCTGAAACATGGGAAGCTTTCAGGGATGCTTGAGCCGAGTAGCTTTGTTCCTGGTTCCAATGAGGAAGTTGTCTCTGCCAAAAGTAGTGAGGGAGGCACCAGACAGGAGACAGTTATTTATTTATTTTTTTGATAACACTGTTTTTTTGAATGGCACAAATAAAAACAAATAGAAAAGGAAAATAGGCAAGTTAAACATTTTTGGAAAATTATTTATGTTCCACTGACTTTTTAGCATTTTCAAATATCATAGCTCCCAAATTTTTATTTTTGGGTAAATTTTATAAAACAGGAAGTAGGAAGGGAGAAAAACAAAAGTTCCAGTACCGACCCATGACCCAGTCAGTGTGTATTATTGGCAAGAAATGATTAGTATGACACTCTATCCAAATGCAGTCAGGGTGTGTTTTTTTGTTTTTTGGATTTAATCTACCAACCAGTTCATCACACAGATTGTCATCCCTGCATGATTTCAACCACACCTGCTGTGTGGCCCCTTTCAGAAAACACAGTGAGGGAACATAAGTATTTCACACACTGTGGATTTATTTATTTTAATGTTTTCTTACAAAGAATAGAAGTCTAGAATTTCCATTGTGGGTACACATCAACCCTGAAAGACATCACCTAAAAAAATTACAGAATCATATTGCCCTATCAAAATAAAAACCAAAGTACCATATGATTTTAAATAATTAATTTGTATTTTATTGCATAAAGTAATCAGTAGGAAAGTGGAACTTTTCTATTGTATGTTGACCTATTCACAGGTGAACATACTCATATATAGGTAATGGATGGATGGATTTCTGGCATTGACCCGAGTGTGAAGATTTCTCTTCAATCACTCATGATGTTTTTTGTCATGACTTTTATTTTTGTCTTTTTATTTGGACTAAGATTATCTACAGGACATTGAACAGGCCACCTGTCCTTTGGGTTTCCCATGTTTTGCCAAATGACTGCTGGCATCGACCTCAAACAGAGCAAAGCTGAGAACACAGGAGACTGTGGTATTACTGCATAGAGATGAAATATGACTATAACCCTTAAATTAACTTGCAAATAAATACTTTTTGCTTTATGCATCACTAGAGCAGTGAGAGGGCAATCTTAGGATTAGATTTATCATGGATTCAAAAATCCACAATAAAATAAAGTATTGCTAACATATAGGAAGAAAACCTCATTCTGAGAAAAGAACTAAAAAAGTCCTACAAATTTTGTAATGAAATGTGCTGAAAATAAACCAGCAGGGCCCACTTATGAGTCGGGATGACAAGATTCCATTCCTCAGTTTTACCCAGTGGCAGTTTTACATCAGCCCAGCCACCATCAGTCATTTGATTCATGTGCAGAAAATGGATGCAGGGAAAGTACATATCCCAGAACTATGTGAAGGTAAATGACCACATATGACCACCAACTCATAAAATCTTTCTTGTTATGTATGCCTGGTCAACAACATCTGCCACTCACTGAACACTATCTAAGAAGAAGATGTCTCAAGTGTTGTCTAACTTTCTTAACAAAAGTATTCACACCCAACCAGCAAAACATCTAAGACATTGAGAATACCGTTCATTGAGTATTGATAGTTGATATCACATCACTGATATAAATGTTTCGATCGTAGCTTTCTGCTGCCATGTGATTGATAGGAAAAAACTTTACTGAATGGCTTTCACTGAGAATATTGTTTTTGTTTTTCTCTCTTTCAGAGATCCAAATCAGCCAGTTCCACAAGACACAAAATTCATCCACACAAAGCCTAACCGGTTTGAAGAAGTAGCCTGGACTAAGTACAATCCCAAAGACCAGCTCTACCTTCACATTGGCCTAAAGCCAAGAGTTCGGGATCATTACCGGGCTACCAAGGTCGCGTTCTGGCTGGAACTTGTTCCACATCTTCACAATATAAATGAGTTTTTCCAGTATGTGTCCACCACCACCAAGATACCACCGCAGGACACCACTCCTTACCCTTACACCAAACGCTTTCCAGGGAAAAACAACTGGCCATCCACCACACGCCACCCAGGAGTCCCTTCTGCCAACACCAAGCAAGCCACCGACCAGCGCAAGAGCGGAGACCTGACTGAGGAATCAACCATCATGATTGAGACCAAGAGAGACTACTCCACTGAGCTCAGTGTCACCATCGCTGTAGGGGCATCTCTGCTTTTTCTTAACATCCTCGCCTTCGCAGCACTCTACTACAAGAAAGACAAGCGGCGACACGAGTCCAACCGCCGAGTTCCAACCCCGCAGCGCAACTCCGCCCCGGCAAACACTTCTTCTACAGCTAACGATGTGGCGCACATGCAGAGCGAGGAGCTGATGTCTTTACAGATGAAGCAGCAGCAGCTTGAGCACGAACATCACCACGAGTGTGAGTCCCTGCAGAGCCATGACACACTGCGGCTCACCTGTCCCCCTGACTACACCCTCACGCTACGCCGGTCGCCTGACGACATCCCACTGATGACTCCCAGCACTATCACAATGATTCCCAACTCGTTGGCTGGCATGCAGCCTCTGCACAACTTCAACACATTTGGCGGGAGCCAGAACAGTACCAATTTGCCCCATGGCCACTCGACAACACGGGTATAGCTGAACTGGGCCGGGACCAATCCAGATTCCAACACAAAGCAAATATGTGAAATTGACTGTGAAAAGCACAGACTCTGAGTCTAAGCAGATGATATTTTGTTATCACGCCTTCTTGAAAAGTATTAAAAGGGTGCATTGCTCATAAACTTGTCAAGAAATTCAGAATGAATGTTACATTAGTAACTCTTTGTGAAGCAGAGCTTCATAGAAAGTTTTACTTAAAAGAAAGCAACCAGGACTGACTGTTAATATACCTATAAGGGGCAAAAAAGCCCATATGGAAGTTTTTGAGCAAGAAATACACAAGACAACAAGACAGCAACAAAGAAGCTTCATCTTTTCAGAATCTTTCCTGCATCGGACACCTGACCTGGGCACACAATTCTACACCCCAGCCTGATATGTATTTATAAAAACTTTGCAAAAAAAATTAAGAAATTAAAAAAAGAAGAAAACTAAAAGGGAATATAATTATGCGTGCAAATAAAAGATGTTTTTAAAAAGATATTAAAAAATACAAAGAGCTATTTCTATATTTGATTTGTTTTCAGTTTTATTTTTTTGATGGGATGGTTCTTTTATTTTTTTTTGGCTTTTGCTTTCAGTTTTGTGTGTGTAAATGTATCCCAAAAAATAATCTTTTTTTTCTGGCTACAGCTTGTGTTTCATTAGTTTTGTCAGAATGACCAAAATGCGAACACAATCCCATCAGAGGCGATTTCTTCGGTTCATCATATGCAGTACTGTCTTGTGTGTTGGTTGATGTTCCCTTTTTAAGACACTCAAGGTCCGGAAAGGAAATTAACTCAGTATTTTCAGTCTGACTGGATTTCATTCTGTTCCGCTTCTATTGCTTTTCTTTGTGTATTTTTTTCCTGCTTATTTTTGTCTTGCAATCTCAGCTCTGCCTGAGCTTACAATGTGACCAGCAATGTATTCTTTAGGAATAAAAAAAAGGCAGTGAATTTTTGTAATAATATTAGTTGGATATGTTTGTAAAGACATCTATGTTAGATATTTCCAATTGTCATATGCTAGCAATATGTAAAATATTGTGCCACACTTGTAATATTTTGGTTTACACAAGCAAGTGAATGAGTGTAAATATTAATATTAATTACTATGAAAACAAAATAAGTACCCATTAATACCCTTTCCATTTTGCATCCTATATCAGGAGAAAAAGAATTACATCACAAAATTTTACGCTGCATTTATAAATTGTATAAAAAGGTATATTCTTGTCATTTGGTCCCAAATCCAGTCAAGCTAACAAGGGTTTTTATTGTAGTTTTAAAATCCTCAGTTTGTCTTATTTCTTTGCAGTTTTGCCTTAAGTGATAATAGACCTATTTCTGGCTGGACCCCTGTATAAACTTTTTCTGCAACATTTTTAATAAAATATCACAGTATTTTCTAAAAAATAAACAAAACAAAGAAAGAAATGGATTGCTTATTGGCACTGACTGGATGGTTTTCTTTCTCAAAACAAGTTTCACACAAGATGAGTGTGGAGAAAAAATCTTTAAGGAGTTCAGTTTGGTTCAAGTCTTTTAAAGGAAATAAAAAAATGAGTAGGAAGAAGCTCTGATCACATGAGAGCAAAATGTCTTTAGTTATATATAGTATATGGTTTTACTTCTCTATCTACTACAGTAAAGAAAGGTCTAACTACTCAGAGGAAACTGTGCCAGTTTGCTTCTCCCACACATCATGTGGCCCTTGGTAAGATGGATTTTCCTGTGACTGCAATAGAGTAAAAAAGGGCTAAATTGTAAGAAAGAGAAATATGTTTAATTTTAGCCTCTGCACAAGAAATCTTACAATTGCAACCAAACTCTATCATCCATTGTCTTCCATTTATTCAAGGTCAGGTTGTGGAGGTAGCATTTTTACTTAAAATGTAAACCTCCCAGTTTGCTGGTATTTTTTGGTTCCAACTCTCACCTTTGGATAATACATGGATAATGGCTAAAATAATAATAAGATGCTGGATGCAAGCAACTTAAAGGAGCTTCCTCTGTTGGATGGGTGGGCTAGATTTGGAGAGTGGGTGAGAGGTTGGGGTCAAACTGTTGCTCATCCGCATAAAAAGGTGTCAGTTGTTTGGCTTTTCTGGAAACATTCCAAGGAACTTTACCAATAGGGTTACTGGCCCCTGGAAATCCTGAGGATCAGCCAGAATTAGCAGGAGGAGTGAAAAATCTGCATTTGCCTCTCTGATGTACATGAAGTCATGATATTGGACAAGCTGAAAGCAAAGGATGGTTAATTTATGGTTACAGGACCTGGAAAAACCAAATGACTTTTGGTTTTGGTGTGTAAAAGGTAAAGTCTGCCTTTAAAACTGCAGACATCAGATAAAAAAAAATCTGATAAAAATCAGTTCATCTGCTACGAAAACCACCAGACAGGTGTGTTCACCCAAGTCAAAAAACAATATGAATTGTTGCTGGGATGGTGGTAAAATCAGAGGAAAATAAAACGATTTGTGTAATTTTTGTGAAGCTCCTCAGCTGAGCCTTCAAACTTTTAAGTCAGGTGGAAAAGCATCCACCATAGTGTTAGCTCACCAATAGCTAATTTATATGAGCTTGGTTTCTATTACTAGCAGCATCTGTAATGTTCAAAAATTGGTATACTTTTGATGTCTTTAATATCTTGTCTTAAAATATTAGAAAAGGATATGTAATTATCTGTTTTCCTCAAATTTTGAATTGTAAAAAAACAAAACAAACAGAAAAATGTAACAATCTTTTCTGAATGATATGCAAATTAAATTGACATTAAATTCAAGATAAAAATTGTGAACAGAATAATATCAATAGATGTCCTAATGATTTATACAAACATTGTTTTATGATCCATTAAACTGAAGCCTTGGAAATGTATGTCCTGAGAAGCAAACAATCATTTCCTAATGAATGTTGGAGGAAGTGCACCATTGTTGATTTTCCTGTGTGAAACATGAGGAGGATGAAACATGTGAAACAGTTGCACTCATAGTGACTGTTGGACAATAATATAAAACTGTGTTAAAAGCAAAAATGTGCTTTTAATTGTTCTGTTTCTGTTGTACGTTTCCCACACGATGATCACTAGTGACGCACACTATCGTACAACGTGTGCAAATATCTTATATAATATATAAACATCTACAAAACATTTTACAGTTTTTTGTAAAATGTTTTGTAACATTTTAATGATATAAAGTTATGATGAGTACCACTGGATGAATGGTCAGTATGACAAGCAAAACACTATATGAGCTCAGTCCATCTTTTGGGCTCTGTGCTCTCAAGGATCCACTTTAAACAGCTGAACTGTGAAGAGTACCTTTCCCATGGTTCATCTTTTATTCCATGAAACGGTCCTGAAAACCCTTTCTTCAACATTACCCCGACCTTACCTTCATTCTCTGAAATCAATCTATCGATCTCCTTTGCCACAAGGCAAGCAAATTAGCTTTTGACTTAAAACTGAAGTGACAGGGGGAAAATTGAAATCTTTAATGGTAATTTGCAGCTACTGAAGCGCAATAGATGTCTCTATACAGTCTCCTCTGGCATTGCTGGGCTTCTGTATAAACAAGTATGTGTGTAAAAAATCTCTTTAGGACACAAGGGAAACTTTCTTTCAGTGGACAAACATTGTTTGATCTATAATACATTATCCTGCACAAAAATCTTATAACAACAGAATGAATATTTATTACGAAACTTGTGTGTAAACAACAACAGCTTGAAAGTGCAAGCATCCTTTTTAATTGGCATGTTGTTTATGCTCAGGGTAACAGGGTAGAGGTGGGGATGGAAAGAGGAATGATGCGGTGAGGAAGATGTTGGTGGGGTGCTGAATGCATTCGCTGAAGACTCAACTGGAAGTTAATTAAGCTGGCAACAATGCTCCATCACTCAGCCATGCTCCCAGAACTGTCATTCAGGAGGTGCTGCTCTCCAGGCAGCCATTAGCCAGGCATATTGATCGCCACGGTGACAAGGTAACACACCAAATTGGAGGGGGCAGAGATAAAGGTTGTGCGTGGACTTTGGTTTAAAATAGAAGTGTTCGCTTGTTTCTTTGCATCTCGAATGCACCGCAAAGGCCCACAGTGAGAGCGGTGCAGCGGGAAGCGCCACAGAGGCGCTCAAACACAAATTAAAATGCAAGCAGAAACCTCAGCAGCAAACTCAGTTGATTGCATTTCCTTCCCTGGGTAGCTGAACCCTGAACAGATGAATATGAAATCTCCACAGTCAATATATGAGCAGGTAAGTGGTGAGGAGGTAATAATGACCTGCAGAAAGCACAAATCCCCCTCAACCTATTTTCATCTGGAAAATATTGTCTTCAGTGTAACTTCCTTGATAGTTTTTGCTCATCGGCTGCAGGCCTGCGGTAACCTGAGGATTTTTGGTCGTTTTTTTATGATTTGTTGTCCATGTAAATGAAGAGTTAAGAGGTGATGGCAGCAAAGAATTTATTCTAGCTCAAATTCTAAATCCCCCATAATTGCATCTGACTCCACACATTTTCTGAAAATGACTGCTTTGCCAATGAATCAATTCAAAGTCTATGGATGTGTGTTGGGCTCCTGGTGACAGGCATAGATGTTTAACAATGGAGTTCTGTAACTGATTAAAAAGAAAGCAATGAAATTGAGTCATATTTATGGATAACTGTGCCTTAGCAAAAATAAAAACCAGTAAACCATTTTTAGGAAACGTATATATTAAATATACTGCATAAATATCAACCTGCCAGGTGCCTGAGAAATGACATCAACAGCACAATTTACTGAACAGCAAGAACTGAAAATAGAATTTGCTATAGTTCAACAAAACTCTATCAAAATAATGTCATTTAATATTGATGGAAGGACTAGATCCTGGAACGAGCTTCAGTCACCACTGAAAGTAGATCCACCCACATCGAGAGGAGTTAGCTACGGCAGTTTAGATATTTGGACAGGATACGAGTTGAGGGATTTTTCTTGAATGTCGTTCATAAAGGAGAGCCATAAAAAATTGAATCTCTACTTAAAATTATGTTTTTGTTGTTTTATTTTCATTGACCAATTGAATCAGAATACATTGAAACAAATTTTAACAACTGTGGTTTCCAGCCAAACCTTCCAACTTTCAGAAAGACATAAATTGGCTCAACTAAAGTAATGAAATACAAGCAGTGGTTGTCAGGTTTGCAGTGCTGCCTTATCTACCAATATCATGTTGCAGCTCTTTTAATACTCTTGTGGCTGAATGGGAGGAAATCCCTAAAGCCAAGTTCCACTACCGGCTTTCAAGGTAAGAAAGAGGATTTTCTTCTTATGTTTAATTCCATTTTGTTGGTGGCAGTTTTTTTTTTTTTTTTTTTTTTTTTTTTTAAAAATGGCAAAAAATAAATTGTTATAGTCCTGCTTACTCTAAGTGTTCAGTTAAGACCAGAAATTTAATCCTTTGTGTAAAAATTATAACCTGTTTTTTTGTTTTTAACTCATGACTTTATCACTATTCTCCTAAATTGAAAAAACACAATTATGCTTTTGTGGCATTCCCATTAAGAAACGATTCACTTAAAATCACACGACTGTTTGTTCAAATGATAAGTCATTAGAAATACAATGCCACAATCCTCCAACTACTTCCTGTTGTCTTTTTCTTTGTGGTTTGTGCCAGTAGTAACATCGTTGTTGATCATGTGACTCGTCTGATGCAGAAAAAGTGTTTCCATGGCAGCCTTGGTTTAGATATTATCCATATGGAAAAGACCACTTCATGCTAGTGACAAAACCTTTTATCAAAAGACAAAGTTTGCCTAAATTGGATTGTCTCCATGAGGCAAATTTATTTTCAAAATATCAAATTATGCAATTACACTATAGTAGTGGAGAACAGCTACTATACTGAAATCACCATGAAAGAACATTGTTCAAAACATTTGAGGGAAAATGTGAAGATATGGGGACGTGTTAGTTTTCTAAACAAAGATTAATAACAAACTGGCAAACAGAAAACAAAGTCACGTTTTGGAATGACCATCACAAAGTCTTGATCTCAGTCCTAAAGAATAATTGTGGTCAGACCTGAAAAGGTGTGCGTGTTAAGAAGGAGACATACAAACCTGAGCCAGTCCTGTCAGGAGGAAAAAGTTCCATCAAACTATTGCAAGAATCTTGAGGAGGAAAAACCTAAACATTTGATCCAAGTTATCCAGTTTCAAATCTGAATTTGAGAAGAAATAAGATGCTTTTAACGTTCCTCTTCATTCCATTGGCCGTTCCTGTAATCAGTCAGAAATGTCCTGACAGAGGTTATAGCAGCTTCAGTCTTCAGTGACATCAATGTTTAGCTTTGTTTTTTCTTTTGTGCCAGGTTAGATTATCCACACAGCTCAGGCCTCAACATTATGACTGACAGTTCAATTATGTTGGCATTCCTGCAATAGTATGTGCAAAGAAATCTATTCTTTTTTTCTGAGAAGGATTGTTAAAACCTAGTGTGGTGTTTGCTTTGATATGTAATCAGAGTGTTTCCTACTTCCTCCAGATACCCCAGTGCTGTGCTGCAGCGATTTGACCAGGACGACATGTCTGTTTGCCAAAGAGACACAATGAGAGAGGAGAAACCTCTGTAATCCAACCAGATGAAAAACAACATGCAGGGGAGGATGACCATGATTAAATTTGTTAGTCTTAGACAAAGTCTTTACATTTTGCAACTAACCCAATTTTGCCTGTGTCTGCTGGGGCCAGTGAAAACATTGTTCTCTGCGCTGCCTGCTGTATGGCAGCCTCCATAAATCATCCTTGCTGTTTCATCTGGCGACAGAACAGCAGGGCAAAATATCATCTGGCTCTGACCTCTGCGTCCTACATGCTATGGTTTCCATCAGAGAGAAACCTCTCCTTCTCTACACAGGCTATTATAGGAAATAGATGTAAGGCTTTGTCACAGTATGTATTTTAATCGCTACTGTTTCACTGCTGGGCCTAAATGAGAAGTAATGTTCTGCCAGTAAAACCAAACAGGAAATTAAACTTTCATTTGAATCAAAGAGACTTTTTTAAAAAATCTAATGATTATAATTCAGCATTGCTTTGGTCTTCATGCTGTCTTACCTCGAGAATTACAACACAAGGCAGCAACATGTTGGAGTATCTTTGATTCTGATTTATTCTTTTTGAAGACTTTTATTCTTTCTTCCCAGTTTTTTGTCTAAATGGACGAAGCGAGTTGAAGAGAAGTGGAAAAAGCAACAGATTAAATTAGAGGAGCTTAATTAAGGACATGTCACTGTCTCTGCAGTAACATCAACATGTTGGCTATTATCTTTATGCATATATTTGTGTTTTACAGTCAATAGATGCCCTTCTGTTACAAATGTGTACAAAACTGCAAATATTTGACGAATGTTGAAGAAACACAATTTTTCAATTGTGCTGTTGTTAAATATGAAGTGCTACTTAAAATCACAAGTGAATATGTTTGTTCATGTCGTTATCCTCCTACCACTTCCTGTCATCTTATTTGTCATTTTTGCTGGCAAACGATTGCTGCGGTTGATCATGACATGTGAAATGCAGAAACGTTTGTAGTTTCGCAAAGTACATTAATTTCCATACAGCCAAAAAAAAAAGCTCTCATCCTATTGCATGCTTTTTTAAAATAAAAATACATGTTGTTTTTTTCAAAATGGTGTGTTGTCATTAAGCAAATTTCCATCCATCCATTTTCTAACCACCCTTCTCCCTAACGGGAGTTGCTGGTGCCTCTCCAGGTGCGTTCCGGGCGAGAGGCGGGGTCACCCTGGACAGGTCGCCAGCCTGTCGCAGGGCAACAACCGAGACAAACAGGACAAACAACCACACACACACACACTCACACACACACACAAGGAGAATTTGGAAAGACCAATCAACCTAACAGTCATGTTTTTGGACTGTGGGAGGAAGCCGGAGAACCCGGAGAGAACCCACCATGCACAGGGAGAACATGCAAACTCCGTGCTGAAAGACCCCGGGCCGGGAATCGAACCCAGGACCTTCTTGCTGCAAGGCAACAGCGCTACTCACTGCGCCACTGTGCAGCCATTAAGCAATTTTTCTTTTTTGCAATTCCATTTTTCACAATTTCAACTGACCACAAAGGTTATTGTGATATATGGCTTAATAACTGCTGGACTGACTATACTTCCGATTAATAAACATTAATAAAACTAAGACAACATAGTTCCTGATGTGTTTATTGATGTTATCAATGAAGTAAAAATATTTATTGTAGCCTATATAAAAGTTCTTGTTGAATGGTATTTCATGAGGATTGCTTCATTGCTGTGCTGAACAGTAAAACTCCCCTGGGGTTTGAAAAGCTAAGTATTTAACAGAACAGGTCATGTACTAATTGCTGCAGAGCATCAGCTTGAATATCTTAATCAATGTCTTGTCTGTCAAAATGAAATGGCAGCAGGAAATGACTAAAATGCAAATGCATATGGATTTTTTAGCTCCAAGAACCACAAATGGTAAACAGGCAGCAGCAATGTTAGTACTGACTTTACTGAAAGCATAAGATGCTGAGATGAACCTTTTGTCCTTGACTCCAAAACATAAATCATTTCAGAACAAATTACATTACCATGTAAAGTTACATCTCCTTGTAAAAAGTTCAAATTCTACAAAAGTTGCATCAAGTCAAGCTAATATGGAATCAGAGAACATCTTATCTTCACTAAGGAGGAAAATAATTATTCTTTGCTTGGTGCTTTAAAGACTCCCTTTCAGATGACTATAAGGTTTGCATTTCATGTGGGAACCAAAGTGCCAGAGTCTGAAGGAAGAGTGGAGAACTACAGAGTTCATTTTGCCTAAAGTCTGTCATCTGTTTTGAAGCTACAGGAAACTTTAGAGTATTTTTTTTCTGCTGAACCCCGGGCTGATTTCATTTACCAGCAGGACTGAGTGCTGACCCACATTGGCAAAGCTACCAAAGGCTGGTTCAGTGGACTTGGTGTTTCTGTAACTAGCCAACAAATTGGCCTAGCATGGAGTATTGTCAAGAGTGAAGTAATTAACCTAGAAACGAATATCCTGACATTTATGTTAAAATACCTAGTTGTTTTATTTATCTTATCTAATATTGTAATTTTCTAAGACACTGGAAGCCATGATCCTGAAATTAAAAGCATGACATATTTCACTCCATGTTTAATAAATCTACATGGTATATGAGTTCTACCTTCTGAAATGAGGCAAAATACGAAATTGTTTAGGATGTGCCCCTTTATGCTTTTTCCTTTTTTTTATTTCTCTCTTATGTCATTCAAAATTGATTATTTCCTTTGTCGCAGGGATAGTTTTTACAGCTTTCTAATGTCAGACTGTTTCCTTATGTGGTCTGTGTTACAGCCATAGCTTGAGCTGAAGGAGCTTTATTAGGACACATTTCCCTCAGCTGACTGTGACCTTGATGCTCTGTTTACAGGATGAATCTGCTCAGCTCTGTATTCAACAATGCCCACAGGGGCGACATAAAGGGGCAGAGAAACATGAAGATGCCTGAACACAGTGACAACAATACTATGAGATGTAAACTGTAAAAGGACCAGCAGCTAAAATCAATACAAATGGTATTTTCTGAGCTGCAGATTTCAAAGTATTAGGAGAAGGTAAAGAATTGGAAGTTAATGTTCCCTCTGCCAGTTGATGGGATTCACCTGGCAAGAGTAAAGGTGAAACCTTACTTGTAGTGTATTTGTTATGAGCTAGAAAATAAAAATAAATAATTACGGTGTAATAATTATGTTAACCATTGACAATGACTGACAATATGTGTCTGAATGTTCATTTAAGTGCTCACTAAAAGTCAACAGACACCAACAGAATTATTTTGTCTGCAAATCATTAAAATGAGACTTTGGGGCCTCAAACCATCACAGCTGTTGAGATTCTGAACCCCACAGACAGGACTGGTGAAAAGCGGCAGTCCTGGTTAGTTCAATCCCCGTTGGGAAACAAGTTCAATTTTGTGCAGAGAAACTGTTTATGCCTTGGCCCAGCATGGACTAGATATGTGTTAAAAGGCTGTTTTTTTGCAAAAAAAACAATTCTCAGAAGACATGGTTGTAAGCTTTCTCCAGATCCACAAAATCCAGGTGGACAGGATAAGTATATTCCCTTGACCACTCAGCAATTCTGCAAATTAAAAGATAAGCTCCACTTTCCCCAGCCACGATGAAACTGCTCCTCCTGAGTCTGGGGCTTGGCAGTAGGTCAGAGCTTTTATTTCAATGCCCTAGGGTAAGCTTTAGCCAGGGCAACTGAGCAATGTGACCCCTTTAAGGTTGGAACACACTCCTTTTCTGTTTTATAAAAACTGGGCCGACCACCCGGGTCTCCTCTCCAGTCCTTCTTAAGACAATGAAATTTTGTGTGAACCACAACCATGCTATGTCCAGTTAATCGACACATAAGACCCACACTGAGACCTGGCTTCAGAAGGGTAACCTTGCCATTGGTCTCCATTATCTAATCAAGGTTTGCTCCCACACTAAATACTGCATGAACGAAATACAAAGTTGAAGACTTTGATTCCTGGTTATGGTCTCCAAAAGAATGAACAGAGGCATCTTGGTGTCCATGGTCTCTGATGAAACTTCCTGGTAAGTTCTATGTGATAGACCTCCTACTTTCTGTACCACCCTCAGTGTGAATTCAGTTAAAGATTAAAAGTTCACAAAGCACATGATTAGGAATGCCATAGTGGAAAGTTTTGGTTAAATTTCTGTGTGCTTTGACATTACATTTTAGAGAACACAGAACATGTCTGAAATGGGTGGAGCCCATCGTAGCTAATGCACTGGCCAGCTGAGGTTTCCCACTGGGGATTTCTCCACCAGCTGCTTTTCTACAAAGCTTTTTATGATCATTTTAACTCTATGATGCATTCATATTCATATATTCCTACAGTAGAATATATGTACCTTTTTTTAAAAAAAAGCTGCGACATTGAATGTCAACATCTACAATAGTGGAAGAAAAATATGAAATCAAAGATGATACTTTACACAGCATCGACATTTATGACTTACATGTTTTTTATCTTCTTTTATCTCATTCAATGTGATGTGGTGTTTTTTCCCCTCAGGTTGAACCTCCATGACATTGCAAATTTTCAAATAACCACAAAGGCATACTTCCTTTCACTTTATCTTTTAATATCCCTGTGGTTATTAAAACATAATTTCAGAGTGGACACCTACAATAAAAATACTCTAGAGATTAAAAACATATAAAACTCATATAATGAGAAAAAAACCCTTTGTCCCTGCTCCTATCTTTCTTTTTATCAATTGTGTTTTTAAGCAGCTATGAAACAGCTGCCAAGCTGATCTGGTGATCAAGCTGTTGCATCTACTGCTGCTATGGATGATCCTGTAATCGTGAAGGTGTGGGTTCCTGATCATCAGTAAAAATATTTCTGAAAGGTGCAGGCAAACAGAACAGGCAAGAAGTGTCCATTTTTATTTGAAAATTCAAAAGGAGTACGGCTAAGCAATGTGCTGTCTGCATGCTGGATCATACCTTAATTAGGAGCTACGGATAGCAGACCAGCAGACTGGAACAGTAAAAGAAGCAACAGATGTAGAGCCACTGCCAACCTGTCCAGAAAAAAAATCTGCTGTTTTTTGTCATTTGCTGTGAAAAGCTAATTAGCAACACAGTCACAAACTGCAACTTTGCAGCAAGAGAAAAAAAACAAAAACAATGCATATTAACTAATTCTTCACATTATGAACTATTCCATGTGCTCAGATTCTTCTTAGACCTCAGCAATACAGCAATATGGCCTAGTTCAAACACAAACCAAAACAATCCACACCATTTTTGATTAATAGTTCAGAGAAAGTCCAGAAATTGTCCAATTGTCCTTCATAAGTCACCAATATGACGTTGTTGCTAAATATTTGTGACTTTTTTCTCTCTCTTTGAAATGGGATTTGTGTGAACAACTTCAATAAAACTAATTGTAGATTTGATCCACTCAGAGTACAGGAACATCGGGTTTGGTCCTGAAAGCCTATCTCTATTACATAGTAGTCTTTGGTAGCTTCTGCATAATTATTATTATTTTTTTTTTGCCCTTTTTTTATTTTTGTGGAATTTGGATTGACATTTAAAGAGGCAGTAGCTTATTATGTATTTTCCAGGCCATTTACAGCCATATGATGACAACATGATCATGTAACTATGTTTGTTCAGTTGTTGTAAAAATACTATCTGAATATTAAATATGACTTAAGTGAAATTTGACTCAGTAATTTAACACCTATAATTTTCTCTTTAAAAACTCAGAGTGGGGGAAGGCCCCACAGGAGAATAAAGGATTTCTCAAACATGCATAAAAATATCAGGTGATTTTTGATGAAGAAGCTCAAAAATGTGAATTTTACATAATACAGCCCTTCACAGTACACATTTGAAAATGTAGGAAATGATGTGACACTGAAATCTTTGACTCCCTTCTCAAATTTTTACCTTGTTGCTTAGTGAGCTCTTATGTCATTATGTTTGCCAACATCCTATTGAAGTTCATCAAGCAGATCTTAAAATCAGTTGGACACAAACAGGCACGCTGTTGGACCACTGTAGCATACGAAGCAGTGGAGTGCGATCAGTGATGACATAAATGATATAAGCTGGCAACAGTTCCTCAGCTGAAATGCAACATAATTTTACCTGACACAGGCTGTAATTTTTACAAATGAGGCATCAGCGAATCCAACTCTGGACCTGAAAAACAGCTACAATCAATCAGTCTGCCAATCAATCAGCGTTCCAGCTTACCCAGCATCGACACCTTCGCCATGAGCTGGTAACAGCCGGCTGCCACGGCAGAGTCTTGAGGGAGCCAAGCTTTTAAACATCAAACTGGAAAATTAGTTTCAGCGGGACAACGGCAGAGTGGGCCTCGTCAGGAATAATTCAAACATAACAGGGATTCTACAAAAAGAGACGATTGGAGGTAACTTCCCATGTTATCTTCTGCTCAGGTAATCCCTGGATAACAATCATTTTTACTGTCTAGAGGGTTACTGACAGAAGTGTCTGTGTGGCATTTACCAATGCAAATTGCTTTGTGAGAAGTGAGACGAAACAGGTCCTATGGATAAAGCTCAAAATTTGAATAAAATATACACGAAATATAATTTTCTTCAAATATCTGACTAAACTAACCTGGGTTATGTGAGCACAATGATTGTTTTCCTGGTGTTTGCTAAATATTTTTTATTTTAAACTTTTTATTAAGTGGATGGCATCTGTAAAATCCCTTGCCGTGGAGTAAAACGCACGACATTATAATAGTTTTATTTAATTCAGCACAGCTCATAGATTTTAATAAATTCCGTAACTTTATGTGTTCTTCTAAATCTGCTCCTGAGTCACATAGTTTGTGTTTGAGAAGCATTTGTCTGTAAAACTGATTAAAAATATCACTAATAGGGCCATTAAAAAATTGTTTTACATTTATTTTTGTCAGAATTTGAAAAACAAAGTTCTGGTTCAGGCCCATGAAAAATTTGTTTAAAAAAAATGTTGCAACTATGAGCCTGAACCTTAGCATCTTAACATTTCCAAAACATTATTGAGTTAGTGCCATACATCAATGTTATGAGAATTTTTGACCGTAATGTTGTTTAACATTACCTTTAACACCAGCAACACCAACATAGAAATTTTAATCAAATACAAAAAGAAATTAAACAAATCAAATTAATTTTTCATCTGTTATTCTCTTTTATTTCGCGGGTAGCACAACTACGGGTTTTATATTAGAGGACGTTTTATTAGGAGGCACTGTCAAAATGCCAGACAGCAACAGGTGCCTAATATAATCTCCCAGCAGCTGATGTTATTTCAGAAGAGCTTGTGTCTAGAGGTGTTAGAGCGTCAAGAGTCCATAACTGTCTCT
The DNA here is from genome assembly GCA_010277015.1 of Poeciliopsis turrubarensis. Lineage (NCBI taxonomy): Eukaryota > Metazoa > Chordata > Actinopteri > Cyprinodontiformes > Poeciliidae > Poeciliopsis > Poeciliopsis turrubarensis. Next base: position 330,077 of record VMRN01000158.1, on the reverse strand, counting down.
GTCTTTGCTGCACCTGCAAGTATCCACAGCTTTTTGTTTTCAAAAGTCCAGTTCTTTGTTTCCCTGACAACAGTGACATGTTCCACTCTACAGACACAGAAAATATGTAATTACTTAATATTTATTTAGTTTTCTTTTATTGAAATAAAACAGTCCAGTGTTTTGAGAGGAAATCCACTCAAAACACTGTTTCTGTAATTTAATTTTCTGATTGTTAGAAAACAGAACAACAGATATGATATGAAAGTTTAAAATAATACCTTTTCAAAAAGTAATCATTATATATGACTCCATAATATGTTTGAGTGAATGGGTGCGAAAATACACCTGAAGAAATTGCTGGGCAGAAAATTTAAGTAAACAAACACACAAAAAAAAAAAAAAACGTCAAGCAGCTTCACGCATTTCAGAGCAACGCAAACTGATGGAATATATTAACTGTGTCCTTTTGCGATAGAGAAAAACTACTTTAACTACAGACCAGTGAAAGATTGAGATGAAGAAAATCAAACAACCATATTTATTTCAACAAAATATCTTTCACAAACTCTTCCATCTGGTTAACACAATTTCTGATAATGAGTGTGTGTATTAAATCAGCTGTTATATCTGAACTGGGCTATAGGTGGGGCAAATTCTTATCATTTTTTCATTATACTTTAGCTTTTAAGCTTGTTGATGACCTGCTCTCCATTGACTCGTGGGAGAGTTTGATTCCATCAGCTGGCTCTGCTCCAGTCATATGGTTTGGTAAAAGTCGATGGTAAACAGATGGTTTATCAAATCAACCGCCAAGTCACTTTTCATGCACTTTCTACTGATGATGATTCAGATACATTTGTGAAACTTTGAGATTCAAATGCTTTAGAAAAACAGAATATGTAAAGTAAACATCTAAAATAAAATCTATTAAAACTCAAAAGTGTATCTGAGAAGATGGAATCTAACTGAGCAGTATTAGAAATAAGGAACAGGCTATACAAAACAAACAGAAATATCTCAGTGATGGATTGTGTTTTCAAGTCACATAGTGACATTTTATAGCATGATCAAGGAACTGTGTTACCTTTAAAAAGCTGTATGTATCAAATATGAAATGAAAAGAAATTTCACTTTGAAATTTAGGGTATTGAAATTGGGTCTCTGTCTCTTTAAAAACTCTACATTTCAAAATCATGATGGGGAAAAGATTCATGCTTGTCCTGGTTGAAGGAGCTCCAGCTGGCTGAAGGTTATGATGGGTAGGTCAGAGTCTCTCCTGACACTTTGGCATTTTATAAAATGCATGTTTACATCCACATAAAACAACAATAAGATTTCTCATAGCTGCAGTCATAAAGTAGTAAATCCATTTTTTAACAATGCAGAAAAACACTCCGTAGACTGTAGACACACTGTGACAATTTTTTTTTCGCATGTCTTCAATGTGAAAAGCTTTTTTCTTCTGTAAATTGTCTTGTGATGCTTTGGGTCATCATCATTTTGCAAGGTTCTGAGCATCCACTGCTGAAGCTCAGCAGCCAATTCGATAAGATAACCTGCCTCAGCAGACAAAGAGCAACAACTGAAAGCTTCCTCAAAGACACCACTGCTAGGAAATGGACATTATTCATTTATACAATTCAACTTTCATTCAGAAGATCACAATATATTTTTTGTTTAATTCACTGTTTTTTATCTGTTTGGACACAAATTAATTACACTGTTTAGAATATAGTTTGTTTATTCATCATTCACTGTTAACTTTCAACAAAGTAATGATTTAATTATGAAATCATTACTTGAGAAATTAAAATCAACCCATTGTTATCTGTACTTAATATTTCTCCTACCTGTTTGTAGGTTTTCAATCTGACCATATGTTGCTTTGATATGCTGCTGCTGAGATTCATCTAAAGAACAGAAAACCTTTTTCAAGTTTGGGCAAAAGCAGCAGAGGCTTAAGAATATGTACAGTGTTTAAACATTTGTACATATTAGATTAGGATTTCTTTCTAACTGTGGTTAAAAAGTACTATTTATTCGTGTCATGCAAATATCTTTATTAGAAAAATACGCAAGGTTTCATAAAGTACCTTTTTCAGAGGTCTTGGGGATCATTTAGATACATTTTTTTACCATAACCTTGTAGGAGGCACAAGACTTATTCCTGACAAACCTTTTTTAGCATCATCTGAGAAAGTAGAATGTGAGATTAATTTGTTATATTAGTTATTACTTTGAGCATTTCACATTCTTGTGAAATGCTCAAAAATTGTAGAAAAATTGGCTGAAGAGTTTCCCTCTGCAACTCTCTTAATATCCTCTTTTTTGTCTGCAGAATAACGGATTTCAAATTGTTTGAAAATACCATATCAACCCTTTTCATATTAAGAAACCTTTTTTCATAATATTATTGCTAATTTCTTCAAGTTTTTAAATGTCTTATTTAAATAAATCTCAAAAGAAGGACAGAGCAAGTAAAGATGAAGAGCAGCTGCTTGATAAAACTGATCTGGCTGAACCCAAACTGACTAGTAAGTATTTTGATAAAAATCCATCTTGAGAAGTGGAGAAGCTGGAGGCAGAACCTGCTGGTTGAATTCACCAGAGGGGAGCTGGCTGGTTGATCTGCTGATGTTGGCCGGGGTTGAGATCAGCAGATGTGCCATTATGTGGGCAGAGTTTGACCACATGGCCGGCCGGCTGGAATTATGGTTGTGCTTAATTGTGTGTGGAGGAAGTGAGCCCAGCAGCTTCATTTAACATACGCCTGTCAATTTACTGAGAACTCAGTTTTTAGTCAGTAATTACAGTCAAGCCTAGTAATTTATTGTTACCTTTATAAACATTTTGTTCCTTGAGTCGGCATACAGTACAGTGAGTGACTTTGATTTCCACTAATTCACACTGGGTCAAAATTATCAAACTCTAAAATATGAATATATCCACCACTAATATTTTGTAAATGTATCTTAGTAAGTTGTAGTAAAACCACACTGATCTTGGAAGAATTGAAAGAGTTTATTTGAATTTGTCGGTTGTATGGAGAATTCAAGGCAACTGGTCCAAAACTGTTTTTACCAATAAAAAGAATATTTTAAATTGAGATTACAGATGTTAAAAAATGATCCAAAAATGAATGATGATGGTAATACTCTAAAGCTGATTAGCTAAAATAGGTAAAAAAAAAATGTAGTCTTCAAACTGAACAAAATGAAACAGCAAGACTCCTTAGTACCAATAGAAGAGAACCCATTACTCTTGTACTAAACGTCCCAAGTGAATATTCAGATGTTGGTCCTGATGTTCAGGGCACTTCATCGCCAAGGTCCTGAATATATTCAGAATTGATCTTACTGTTCCTGGCTTTTCAGGTTGTGGCTGACCATGAGACTGTGGACACATCTAATGCATGAACCACCGAGTCCGAAGCAGCTGAAGACATTGTAATACTGACAGATTTAATTTTTAAAATCTTGGCTTTGTGAAGAATTTTGTCATTTTAATGTCCAATAAGTGCCTTATAAATATTTTTTACGTTATTTTCTGTATGCACAACTTTCCTTTTGCAATCCGAAAAAGAAATAGTTCTGCTGTAGAACATGCATAAAAACTTTCAGTCTTTCATCTGCAGATAAAACAGGAACATTTTCACAATAACTCCCTTCAGGTTTTCTGAATTTCTTATTACTAATGCTAACTTTGATCCTTTGAAATATCATGTTTCTTTGTATCATAACATGAAATCTCCCAGCACCAGTCTTCAATCCACAGCAGGTGGTCTCCTTTCAAAACAGGCAGTGACATGCTCTTAAAGGGAATGTATGGGTGGGAAACAGGCAGAATGTATTGTTAAAATGACATATATATGCCTTTAATGTAAGACAATAATAAGTTGTGTCTTTTTCTAATGAGAAAAAGTGTCCTGTGTTGTAGGTTACCAGGGCTGCAGTTGGTAGAACTGTCGCCTTGCAGCAAGAAGGGTTCGATTCCCGGCCTGGGATCTTTCTGCACAGTTTGCATGTTCTCCCTGTGCGTGGTGGGTTCTCTCCGGGTTCTCCAGCTTCCTCCCACAGTCCAAAAACATGACTGTCAGGTCATGTCAGGAAACCAATGTTTCTCGGAATTTAGAGAAATATTGGTTTCTCTAAATTCTCCCAATGTGTGAGTGTGTGTGTGCATGGTGAACCACTGCACAGGTCGAACAAGAGTGTAAAGAAAGTGTAAAGAAAATGGACAGATGGATGTAGGTTACCAACATTTCTTGGAGGTCTATGCATTCCCCACAAGAACTGGAGCTCATGTCACACTGTCCAGAAAGAACAGAACAAACAAAACTTCTTTCTGAAGAGAAAACATCAAAAGTTGCAAGAACTAAACTACACAATCCTTGTAAAAGTCTCATTAGAACAGAAAATTTCAGAGAAATCACACAATAATTCTTGGACAGCACAATAAAAAACGGCTCTTCCTAGGCAGTGTGTGAAGAGCAATCGACTGCAGCCGCTAAGAACAGAATAATGCCTCCTGGGAGAGAGAACAAATTCAGGAATTTTTAACATAAGGTTTTATTAGTTTATTAAAATTCAGAGATTTAGATATATTGATAGTGCAATTTTGCAAAACCTGTGTGCTCATGTCATTTTTAAGCTTCTGCTTGTTTCATTCACTGATATTGTAGTAAAAGTCAAAACTATGGATATATTTTAACACTTTAAAGTCTGTTTCCTTGTGTGACATCCTGAACAAAATTACACTGATTTACCTCCACAGTTCTGGTTTATTATTTGGCCCAATTTCAAAATCTCATGTTGATAATGTATAAAACAGATTTAATTTTGATTTAATCAGTGGAGATTTGCTTCAATCTAAGTTGTGTATCTTGGGTTATTTCTGTTGCCATATCTAGTGTATTCTACAGCCTCACTCCCTACTAAGTTGTTCTCATCTGGTTTCCATGTCATAATCACAAACTTGTTGGGTTCATTCTCTCACTGTTGGATCTGGTTCCTGGTTTTGTCTGTATTTTGTCCTGTTCAAAAACCCATCATGACAAACATTAACTGAAAAACCACTCAGAGAGGAAGAAGACATTTTTCCAAAGGTAAGCAAAAAAAAGTCAGACAGGTTAGAAATGCATCCAGGTACAAACAGCTTCATCTCCTGTGATCTGACAAAACTGTGTGATAAGTTGTTCATATGAAGTGAAGCTTCAGAGCCTCATAAACTTCACGAAATAAATGGAAGAACATCATGTGGGAAAATTGAAGCAAAATCTAAAAACTGGACAAAAATGGGTCTTCTAAATGGACAATGTCCTTCAACTTACCATTGTACGGAGCCCCCGAGGGGACATGGGGAATTTTTTTTCTTTTGCGTCCCCTCGCAATACTTTTGCGTTCCCTCGCAATACTTTTGCGTCCCCTCGCAAAATGCAAAAGTTTGAGACAGCGTTCTGGAACAAGACGAAGACGACAATGGAGCAGACAGTCGTACTGTCTGCACCTGGTGGTTCGGGAAAAAAACAACCGTTCGCAGAAAAGAAAATTACTTTCCAGACCCAGTAAAATTATCTGGAAACAGAAGTGAGGTACTAAAAGACCTAGTTGCAGCATGTGCAGATAACTGGTGGGTTGAACAAAGTGATATTGAACGTGAATTTCCTGACTTCTACTGGCGTTGTATTTCCACTGGCACTGAACGCGTATTACAACTGGCATTACGCTTAATTCCCCGACACTCGTACTGTCTGCTCCATTGTCGTCTTCGTCTTGTTCCGGAACGCTGTCTCAAACTTTTGCATTTTGCGAGGGAACGCAAAAGTATTGCGAGGGGACGCAAAAGTATTGCGAGGGAACGCAAAAGAAAAAAAATTCCCCATGTCCCCTCGGGGGCTCCGTACCATTGAGTTAATTACAAAGTAAATGTTTTGGAGATACCATTTTATCATTCAAATAATTATGTAATCCTGACTAACCCGAAAACCCTGACAGAACAAAATTGTTTCCATACAGTGTCTGTAATCATATCACTTCAACCAAATCTGATATTTAAAATAATTATACTTGAAAAAGCTCCCTTGAAATGTTGACATATTTTTGTTGGTCATAATCCAAAAAATTTTTCTACTTAATTTTGCTGCTACTAAAGGCTAAAGGAGGAAATCTGAAGTGTTTTTATTTTTCACTGAGACTCATTGTTTCATGTTTTTAAAACCAACTGTGTGCTGGAATACAAGGATTTTTATGTATTCAATAATTCATGAAATATTCTCTTTCATTTTGATAGCCTCTTTCGTTTCATATAAATCTATGTTATCCAATTGTTCTGTTAAAGCATAAGAATGATTTATAATAAAAGTCTCCATATGAAAAGACATTACACTGGTAAGAAAGTAAACATGTAGCTGTAGAGGTGATCATAACTAGTATGAAAATCTGAATGCAAGAAAGATGAAGCAGGAACAGATATTTCAGAGATGCAATAAAATCTAAAACAGATGCAAGACACTGAGAGCACATCCTGATGGATAGCATTCAGTATCTCAGTATGAAAGTATGAAAGTAAGAATATCTGCTTCTAAAATGTCCTTGGTTAATGACCCCTAATTTTGTTAAATGCACCCTGAAAGAATGCATTTTAAATAAATAGTTTTAATATTTTACAAAAAGAACCTTGCTTCAGGCAGTTTCAGAGTAGATGCAAAATTGCAGGGAAGAAACAGCATTTGTGTTTGGTCCAGTCTGTATGGTCTGAACTTTTATCAGTTTTCCTCTGAGTCTCTGAGAAATTGTTTGCGACATTACAGCCACCCCAGACTGAAAACAGTAAATCGAAACGACCCACAAAGCAGAAGAGTAAAGCACTTGTTTTTATTTCTTTAAAGTGCACTGTCAAGAATTTTACACGCTCAAACTGCAGATGTCAAATGTTGAGTTCTCTCAACAAATGCAGGAGAAGCCATCAGGATGAAAATATGAAATACTTCCATAAACTGTACAAAACATTTTTTTCACTTTCTAATATGAATTCAGACTAAACTGAAGCCCAGCTTCATGCATGAACAAGAATGTTTTTTTTCTTACATCATCAAAATGAGAAAAGCTGTTAAACTGTGAACTGGTAGACCTTAAGAACAAACAATAATAAACTATAGTTGCTCTTTAATCCAGGAATAAAACATCTCAGACAGATGGAACCGTTAACAGCTCATGTTCAAGGCCTGAAGCATAACAATCATGTATATAATATTTGACAATAGTTAAAGGTACCTATTTGAGTGTGTGTGAGAGAGACAGACTGAAATGTATGAATGAACAAAAGGATGCACTCTCCTTCTCCGTCTTCGTTCCTTGTTACCTGTTGGCAGGGAGCCAGTCTTCATTTCATCTTTATCATCATCTGCTTCGACCTTTCAGCAGGATGTCCTCCCTCAGCCTATCATTGCGTTATCCTCCTACAATGTTGCTCGAGACTCATCCCACCACCCCCTGAGAGCTAAGCAGCTTTCCCTGCATCACTCCCTCATTTACTGAAATGACTCTTAATGGATGAAGGTTTTATCCTTGACATCTTCAGCACAGCAGTTCTGATAAGCAGACCACTGGCAGGGACAGGTTGAGGTGTTTAGCTCTTTACCACATATGTAGGGTTTCAGTTTTCTCTGAGACACAGAGGACACAGAATCTTAAGGGTATTTTGTTGAGTGAAAACATGGACACCTACTAAACAGAGAGTATGAAGTTTTCATAAACTCATTATTAGCATAGTTATGATCATTTTTGAACTTCTTTTAGCATGTCCTGTCTGGCAGTGAGGAACTCAGAGTTGTTTCTGAATGTCAAGAGGAGCCTCCGCTTTCACAAGCAGCTTTCTCCAGGCATCAGCAACTAAGATCCTGTTTTTCAGGGTTTATTCTGGTGAACAGAAGGTGGATTCCAGATTCAGACCTTCTTCCAGTTTTGGAGTCCTTGGAGCTGGAGAGCTCTCCTGCTGGGGACTCCATCTTTCAGCCGGGGTCTTCATTGCTCATGTGTCAACAACACTGGTGTTTTGTTGTTGTACTTTGTGCTCATGGTGGATTGTCCATGTTCAAGTACAACAATGTACTTTTTCCCCTAAATCTAAAGTCCAGAGGATTGCATCCATGTTTGCGGAGCAGCTTTGTCTCCCGTTCTGGACATAAGGAATTTATTAGATGTAGGTAAACATTAAACAGTTTGCGTAACATGACTGGGCTCCCTGTATAATCTGTGAGTGCAACTTGAACTTGATTCTCAGGGTCATGTTATACTCGCCAAGGAAGGGTGATTTATGAAATCTGGCCAATCCAAATGCAAGTTATACCCCTGCATAGAAGTGTAGCCACTAGAAATCAGCTTTTGGGAATGCATACATTACACTCATCTTCAGAGGAAATCATCATAGTGGTTTGTAGTTCCTCACAATGAATGCGTTTGAAAGCCGCACGGCTTTAGGTGCGTGACAAGAAAACTTTCCATGATCCCTTCCTGTGTTCCATGACGACGGCATTACCCCTGCCATTTTGGATGTGTTGTAAATGGTTAGTTTTGCTATGGAAATATAGACATTTCCTGTTTCATTATAAATGGGTGAAAAATAAATGTGGGTGTTTTAGAAAAAAAAATCTTGAACAATTTTAGGCTTGGAAAAATAAGTTTTGTAAGTAAAAACACAAGAAACCCTCAGGTTCATAGATGATGCCAAAATGCACCAATAGCTAAACATGTAGGTATTTATTTGTTTATCTTACTAAAATGGATGAGTGAATTAATGAACATACTTTAGAAGTTTTTAATTTAAAGGTGATTTTTTTTCCTAACTAAACATGTCAGTTTTACCCAGGCTTGCAAAGTTCCACATAAAAAGGAGAAGAGTGTTGGCAAAAATGTCCTTTGGACAGATAAAACTAAAGCAGACTTTCCAGATTTTCATATATTTTGAATTTGGAAATGACCGAATCATTTAGCCATTAAAATAACCCAACCATAAAATGCTGCGTTTTGCTTCCAAGCATATCGGTGGTTGTTGGAGGCAGAGAACAGAACATTTGTTACATTCTACAATAATATAAAAAGACAATTATTTTTCCACACAGACATTGGTCACACTTGATTGTGTTAGTGTTCCGTTTGGACTCTTTTGTTCTGCTCTGTCACTCTAGCTGGGGGGAAAATCATTTTAGTTATCTGTTTCTCTTTTGTGTACAAAACTGAAATGACATTCAAGTATTGGAAATTACAGAAGCAGTCCAATTTAATACTGAGGCTGTTTTATAAGCAGTTGTGCACATAAGAAAAGAGTAACACAATGAGAAGAAATTAATTGCTTTTAGCAGAATATGGCAACATACAGCCCTGTTTTTTTATATACTAATTCAAGTATTTTCAAGAGTTTTCAAAAGTATTTGAAGCTGATATGTTGCTTGTTTATTTATAAAATTACACCAAGCAGGTAATAATTTCAAATGTTTATTATATATTTGCATTTGAACAACTTTATGTCACTCTAACATGTCACAATTTGTGCACTGCCACCTACTGGCTAAGAAGGATAAATTTGCTCCACTGCAGTCAATTAAAATCATGACAATCAGCTGTGGTGGCCAACATCGTGTGTATCAAACCAAAATCAAATCAAATCAAATTTTATTTGTATAGCACAGTTCAGCAGCAAGGCATTTCAAAGTGCTTTACATCATAAACACAAAGTCATGCAACATAGAATTAACATATCAAGAACAAACCAAGCACTCAATGTGCACAGATGTTAAGTAAATGTTAGAGAAAATAATAAATAGTGTGTACAGGTATATGAACGCACAGCCTTTTTTCAGGATTATTATTATTTTTTTTATATCTAAAGCAACAGGTTGGAATAGATTGAAATTAACGTATCAGGATACCATGCAGAAGCTACAGGCATAAGATCTGGGTACAAGCAGGTAGACCAAGAGATGAGACTATCCTAGATTATAAAAAACTCACCAGTGCAAAGTTTAAATATCCACTTCAATACATTTCCAAATGTGAGCAGAATATGAGAGCAGAGTCCATGGCTGAAAAATTGCTTTGTAATAATGCCATTGGCTTTTGGAATGATGTCAGAGCCTGAAACAGGTCTGCTGCATCACTCCCCACTACCATAGAGGGCATATCGCTATGGTAGATATATCCTCATAATATAGCTCATAATATAGCAGATCTATGGAGACTATCTGCCTTATTTAACTGTGTAAAAACTGAACCCTATGGATTGGGAAACATTGCTAAGAGTGATGTGGTTATAATAACCCCTGGTGAAGTCCAGCAGGCTGTAGTGAATTTGTGTGAGAATAAGGCAACAGGTTCTGATGGCATTGCAGCAGAACATTTGAAATATGCTAGCCAAAAAGTGGCTGTGCTGCTTGCAATGTGTTTCTCTGGGTTTAGGGCCCATGGTCAGTTGCCTGATTCCTTATTATCTGTTACTCTTGTGCCAGTAATTAAGGACAAAACTAGTGAGGTTGGTAGCCTTGATAGCAACAGACCAATAGCTCTAGCTTGAGTGATATCTAAAGTATTAGAGAAAATCTTGCTTGGTCGGCTCAATCAGTTCATTAGTACAACAGATAATCAATTTGGTTTCAAAGCCAAGCTGGGAACTGATTTCTGTATTTACGGCCTGAAAGAAGCAGCAAGTACATATTTAAGAAAAAAATCATCTGTATTTATTGATGCCTCTAACGCCTTTGATCGTGTCAATCACTACAAGTTATTTGACAAATTAAAACAGAGAGGTGTTAAAGATATTACAGAAATTTTAGTTTACTGGTACTCTAAACAGAAAATGCATGTAAAATGGGGCAATAACATCTCTGCTTCCTTTGATGTGAGTAATGGTGTGCAGCTTCTTTCACCTGCCTTGTTTAACTTGAATATGGATGACCTGTCAAAAGAAATGAACCTCTGTAAAACCAGATGTATGATTGGTGATACGTTGGTCAATCACTTTATGTATGATGATGACCCGGCTGACCTCTGACCCAGCAGTGCTGGTTTTCAGCAGTTACTTCATATCTGCTCTGATTATGGGTTGAGATTTGATGTGCAGTAAAATGCTAAGAAAACTGTTGTACTAGTTTGTCGGACTAAAGCAGACAAACAACTTTGTTTCCCTGATTTTTTTTCTGTCAGGGCAAAAGTTAAATGTTTGTTCCAAAATTAAATATCTGGGTCACTACATCACAGACCAGCTCTCTGATGATGATGACATTTATCGTCAGTGTCGCATGTTATACGCCCAGGCAAACATTCTGGGGAGGAAATTCCAAATGTGCTCTGATGAGGTAAAAATAAGCCTGTTTAAAGCTCACTGTACATCCTTGTATAAGCTACAGCTCCTTTGTGGTGTAAATCTAAAAAAGCTAGCATGCAGAAGCTTATGGTTGCTTATAAGGACTCTTTGAGAATTCTGATCAAGAAACCAGGTTCAGCAGTGCAAGTGACATGTTTTGTAACAGACATGTCAGAACATTTCAGGCACTTGTGAGAAATCTGACATACAAGTTTATGTGTCGACTGGGCAGCTCATTGAACAGTCTTATTGTGATGTTTTCACATCCCTCTGTCACTGCGCTAAGATACCAGTTGGCTCTGTGGAAACATTGGTATGCAGGTCTTTTATAAGATTTCATTTTTATCCACTTGTTTTTTATGTCGTGTTGTTGTGTATCATCTCAATGGACCACAAGTCTGTTGAATAAAGTAATCAATCAATCAACCAAAAACAAAAAAGGTTGTTAAAGACAAGTACGACAAATCCCTAAGTCTTGTTTCACAGACTTGTGGGGGCAACACTTTTTGTCAGACACTGTTCTGTTACACTTTGCTGAAGACAAAAACGACAAGTCCAGGATGTGTGGGGTCTGCAGAGATGGCAGTTGCAAATCCTGTGACACATTCAACAGTCAGACAATTAGGAATTAAGGACTAGCATTTTTGTGGTTATTGTTCTTGAAAGTAGCATTGGCTAACTTGCTCTTCAAAACCAACCGTCACTTTTTTGTAACCTAAAAATATTTGATATCATAAATCATAAATATAAATACAAAATGAGTGACATGTATTTGTGGAACTGAAGCCCAGAAGTGAACTAATTCAACAAGCTGTTATGATTATGGATGTTTCTGTTCACAGCCTGCCAGTTCTTACAGTTTGCTGCAGGTTGTTCTGCACACACCCACACACACACATAATGGATATTGATATTGTCCATTATGGACATTTCATCATTGCTGTTTTAAAATTCCTGTTGTTGTCATTATGTTTTAAAAATGTTCTGCAAATTGTCACAAATGTTCTACAAATTGTTCTAAAAACGTTTTAAAAAGTGAAAAATGAAAATATTTCCAACATGAAATAATTCTTGTGTGAAATAAAACACACTAGAATCAAAATGACAAAAATAACATAAAAACATTGATTGTAACCCAGGTCAAATAAGACCCATTCACAGAAGACTGTACAGTCAGTCACTCACGCATCAGAGAGTTAATGTTTTTCATTGAAAGATTTATTGTGTAGCTTCTCTGAGAGCAACAGAACTCCAGCCTGCAGCTGAATGTCACCAGCTGGAGTTTCAGAAGCTCAGTGTTTCAGCTACATACATAAAATTCATTATTTAAAAAAAAAAAAACATTCTTTTAACATACAATCACTCACATTCAAATAAAATGTGATAAAGTGACAATCTCAACAGCACAGTGTGTGGTTAATTCAGTGTAATATGAGCTGAATGCACGCTGGAGGGACTATGTCTCTCGGCTGGTCTGGGAACGCTTTGGGATTCCCCTGGAAGAGCTGGAAGAAGTGGCTGGGGAGAGGGAAGTCTGGGCCTCCCTTCTGCAGCTGCTTGCCCCGCGACCCGACCCCGGATGAAAATGGATGCATAGATGGACTGATGAATGACCTTAATGCATATTGCACAGCCTTGGTTAGAAAATGTTTAATTCTGTGCATGAATAATTATGTTTGCAATGAGTTGCTAAGTGTATACAATTAAAGCTGTATATTTCCAGCTTTAATTGTATAATGCTTAAAATACCCTGATAAAATCAGGGTATTTCAATTTTTCTCTGAGAAGAGAAGAATCTTCTATCCTTTAATCCTTTAATCTTTATAGGTTTAGTTTCCATGGAAACTTCTTATTTTTCACCCATAAAAATGGTGTACAAAATTCGATTTTGCAAACATTCCCTGAACCACACCTGTTTACCCAGTGAATGAAAAAATGTTGATCCTGTCACTAGGCTTTCTTCCAGTCTGTCACCTGAAGCCTTACTGTCTTATTAGGAATATCAGGCCATTTCCTGACAGAAACCAAACAGCAGCGGTCACTTAATTGGATTCCAGTTTGAAAGGCTGGATGGTGTTGGAGGTTGTGCAGCGGGTGAAGGACCCAGACTGTCACCGAGCTGAGGAGAACAACATGGTGGCTCCAAAGTTTCTCTAATGGGGTTGTTTGCAACTTGTGACCACTGACCTCTAACACTCAGAGGAAGTCATATTGATCTGCAGCTGTAGTGGCAAGTTAAAGCATGATCGCCCCAACCCACTTGTGCAGTCTCTCACTTCCTCATCTCAGGTCATTGGAAACCAAAGTCACATTGTTACATGCACACAAATGTGACCATGCTATGTTGAATTAACGTTCTACCAAACAGATACTTTAAATACAAATATATTTTAGCAACCCTCAAAGGTATAGTGTAGCTTCAAATAATGCATTTTAAAATTTGTGCTTACAGCCTGACTAAATCTAAATAAAAACTATATTATCAACAATATTGTAAAACTTGTCCATTTGTATTTTATGATACAAATGCACAATTCATTTAATCTTAGAACACCACACCTGTAAAAGCAACAGCTGCAGTGTGCATTAGGAGACCTAAGAGTTTTTCATCATTTGGCCAATCCTCGTTTCATTTTGCTGCAACATTGATTGGAACAACCACACCTTTATCAACTCAGTAAAAACCATAGTACATAATCAGTTTATTGATTTACTAAGAGAACTTGTCTGTGAATATAGTTGTATTTTAAATTTTGTGTTTCATTCTTTTGAAACGAATGAAACAAAACAAAGATGACAGGTGCAGTGTGATATTCTTTTGGATGATGTTTTGATATTTTTCAACAGGTCAAATTTCAATCAACTTACCTCATCAAACAGCAAAATACTCCATACATAATATAGAGCATTTTGCTTTTTTAAGTAAGTAGTTCCACAAAAAATTGCTCTGTAGATCTGGTTCCCTCGACATGCTGTGCCCTGACTGCTTGGCGTCTGTTCTAAATGCGAAGAGCTGATGTATATGAAAGTTGGCAGCAGGATCAGTGGACACAGCATGGTATATTTCCACCATGATGGCCAGATCATTTGTCATATCCAGTTCAGTTCAAGCCCCTTTCTGAGTGGGCAGGCTGAAACAATCAAAACACGACTCAGCTTCAGAAGGTCAAAGGTTAAAAGCTTAATGAAAGCATTGGATGTTCTATAAGGGCCCGACTTTAACGCCCTTCTTCCACTCCCTTATTGCCATTAATTACTTCCTGCTTCCAGGTGATGTCAGTAAATAGATCATTTCATATCATTGTGCTTCAGTTTATTTGTGAAATTTAGCCATGAATTGGGAAAATTAATATTCACAAAAAAGCTCAAATTATATGTTTTGCAGCTGGTTGTCTGTCCAGTTGACTGCAACTGAAAAACTTTGAAACAGTAAAGTTGCAGAACAACCTGCAGCAAACTGTAAGAACTGGCAGGCTGTGAACAGAAACACCCATAATCATAACAGCTTGTTGAATTAGTTCACTTCTAGGCTTGAGCTCCACAAATGCATGCAAAAGAGCAAATTTCTTGAAACTAGCTAGCTAACCAAGCTAATTAACATTACTGTCTGTATTCTATTATGAAGCCGAGGCAGAAATTCAAACTGGAAGACTCTCTAGCCTCACCTGCATCATCCAATCAGTGCGTCTCCCTCATCGTCATTGACCTATCAATGCTGGACCAAGCCATGTCATGACCAATCACTGTCCAAGCTCCCACTGATAAGGACCTCCATCCCCACCCCCAATCCGGAGAAGGCACTCTAATTCTTTTCCAGCTCATTTATTTATGAAATTACTTATTCATAAATCAATGCATTTATTTATACAAAATAATTTATCATCTCAATAAATAGTTTTATTTATTGAGATGATAATAAATAAAACATCTCAATAAATAGTTTTATTTATTGAGATGATAAAAGAAAAAATTCATCAATAAGTTTTGCATTTCATTCAACACATTCTCTCTCTCTCTTGGTTTTCTTATCCAGGGAGTCAGACACACACCGTCACACACAGACACACACATACATGAATAATACACATATTATAAACACACTGTATAGGTGGTAATGTTAGCTAGTTGGTTAGATAACTAGTGTTAGTTTTGAAGAAGGCGAATGTGTTGATTCGTGACAGTAACACTATCACAGTACTCATGACTGACACACACACACATTTGTGAGGTAAAAAAAATAAAGATGATATTATATGTCAGAGTTTCTTGCTATATCAAATATTATCACTCAGGGTTGACACTTATGACTCAGTGTGTATGGTTCATATTTTTTTTTCCTGACAGTCACAAAGACTCCCATTAAACTCCATAGGAAATGAATGCGGGTCATTTTTGACCCACTCACAGAAGAATGGGGTAGTAATATAAAACATGCTATTTCTTAAAATGTATAAAAGGTAAATTGCATGATATCAGTAACATTTTTTGAGGGATATCTGGAATATGAAGTGATGAAAACTTTTCATTTCATGGATATTGCAAAAAGATGACCTCGCCGGGTCAAAAGGGACCCACTTTTTGACCCAGCGTGGAGTAATACCGCTCCTCTTATTTACAGTTCGGTTATTGTGAATTCACCTTCTTAGATTTTTTGGTGGAACTTCATGCTAAATAATTGGCAGAAAGTTTGCTTATTTTCTGTTTCCCCCCCAATATACTTAAAAAGTTACCTCGACACAAAGTTACTTATGATACTATCTAGCATTTTCAAAGCACCCAATATTAGAAATAATGCTTGCTGTTTATTGAGACTGATGTTTTCTATACATAAATATGTTAAAATAGTTGATCAATTGTTAAAGTTAATATTATGTGCCATACAACTTTCCTACATGCTGACGCTCCTTGTTCATCCTGCGCCTACAGATCAGTACGTACTGCTGAAATTTGGCTCTTATTTTCAACACAGGCCTAAAAACAGTGTGAAGCGTCTCCCACCATCCAAAAGAAACAAAATCCCTTTGTTGTCTTGGCTTTGTTTGGTTTTGTTACAGGTCGCTTCTCACTTGATATTGGACAGGAGCTGAGAGATTTCTCTAAGTCAAGCACATCCTCACCTTCAAGCTTAATTAAAAATCCGATTTATTGGATCAAGAGCAGATGTGCTGGTTACTGTGTCTCATTCTTATCACTGAGTAATATGCCTTAATCCACTTCCTCCATCAATTTCACATTGAAGCACAAAATGTTGAGGACAACCTCTCTGTTTATCTGAGTTTTATGAATTGACTACTCATTTGAAGGAGCTGTCTGAGTCCAGAAGATGTTGACCGGGTCTGTGCTGTCAAATCATTTCAATCTGTCATCATGTTCCTGAAAAGTCTAGCAGAATAAACTGATTAAAATTAAGTAACATGGAGCTCCTGTGGCTGGGCCTCTGCAGACATGCAGTGTGTGTACCTTAGACTGTTTATTATTTTCCCATTTTACTATTAGCCAAATTGTGGAAAAAAACTGAAAAATGTTCTTTTTGTCAAAACATCCTGTAGGTAACCCTCTTCCTGTGTGCTTCAGTGGGAATGGGCACATGAATGTCCTAAACAAAAATGTTATTGTTTTTATTACTTTTGTTTGGTATGTTAATGTTCTTTCTGTAAGCTAAATGTGACTGTGAATGGATGCATAAATCAATCAATCAATCAAATTTTATTTGTATAGCACATTTCAGCAGCAAGGCATTTCAAAGTGCTTTACATCATAAACACAAAAACACAAAGTCATGCAACATAGAATAAACAATACATTGTTCCATATTACATTTCAAATAAAACTCTAAACTGGTGCGTTTTTAGTTGAGATTTAAAGGAAGTCAGGGTTGCAGCTGTTTTACAGTTTTCTGGAAGTTTGTTCCAGATTTTTGGTCCATAGATGCTGAAAGCTGCTTCTCATCTTTTGGTTCTGGTTCTGGGGATGCAGAGCAGAACCAGAACCAGAACCTGAGAGGTCTGGAAGGTTGATATAACAACAGCAGATCTTTAATGTATTGTGGTGCTAAACCGTTCAGTGATTTGTAAACTAACAACAGTATTTTAAAGTCTATTCTTTGAGCAGCAGGGAGCCAGTGGAGGGACTTTAAACTGGTGTTATGTCTCTATCTTCCTGGTTTTAGTGAGAATGCCAGCAGCAGCTTCCTGTGAAGACGCTGTTGCAATAATCAATCCAACTAAAGATAAACACATGAATGAGTTTCTCTAGATATGGCTGAGACATTAGTCCTCTAATCCTGGATAAAGACATTAAACCAGTTAAAACTAGACAAAAAAAGAGTAGAAATGAAGCAAAAGTTGTCACTTCACCTTCTCTGGATAACACACCACCTGAGCCTCCCCATCTGTCAGGCTGCTGTCATTGATACCAAAAGTTGTGGATGGAAGACCAGGATCTCCATCTACCCCTCCAGCCAGGCCTACCTTCCCATATACTTGTCTCTTTCAGCTGCCTTATAGCCATACCACATACATAAATACAAATATACATTAAAATCTATGTAGTCATAAAAAACACTTGAAGCTTAATCTCATTTACATGTCAATAGGTGACTGGTGTCTATTCACCAACCAACTGTTAACATGAGGTGTATAAATTGCATGTAGAAGACAACTCAACCAGAAGTTGGTTAAATATGGGAGAAAGAAAATTAGAATTGATAGAACAAGGCCACAGAAGTTGATTTCTGTGATAATGTTTCAAGAAATTTTCACATCTAGTATCATTTTCGTCCCAGAAACAACTCCAATCAAGACTTAGCAGGAGCTAAAAATATTCTGTTCTCAGAGAGACGTTTGACAGATATTTATGAGGCTCTTTCTCCGACCTAAATTAGAAAGTTCTACAATGAAAATAGATGGCATCTTTAAAAATTATGTCAATAAAAACGTTCCACCATCATTCCGGTCCCTAAGTAACTCACCATAAGAGGATTTAATGAGAGCTGGCCTGTCACCCAGATATCTGTGGTCAGGAAATCCTTGAGGCATCTGAAGGACATCACATACTCTCCATCTGTTCCTCCTACAGGTACCAGGCAAACAGGTTGGCAGACGATACAGTTACCTCTAGACTATACTTCACCCTCCATCTTTGATCTATAGGGATGTACGCCAGGATACTGTTTGCGGATCTTGTCACTTGCTTCCTATCTGACATGTAATTAATATTTGAGGTGCATAAATTGTCCAGATTTTGAACAAAAATATGGTTGAATAAACTCCAGACTCTTTGCAAAACACCGAAATTGTACGTTTTGACTGGCATCAAATATAGAGATCCAACCCAGGTACCAGTCTGAGAATCAGTAGCTCTCCTGGCAATAAGTAATATTTTGCTTTCATGGGCCTGTTACCATTGGCAACTATTTTATCCAACCATCCATTGTCTATGCTCACTTAACCTTGCAGTGTGATTGGCCAAGAGAGATTGTACACCCTAAATGGGTTGGCAGTCCATCGCAGGACAACAGACACACAGGACAAACCACCACACACACACACACACACACATGCACGCACACGCACGCCCACACGCACACACACACACATGCACGCACACCCGCACACACACGCACACACTCATTTATCAACAATTATTTATTTCTTTTTGCCATGTTGTTCTGTCTCTTCACCAAGGTAAAACTTTGCCACTGTGCAAAGCAGTGGAGACAAGTGGCCTTGTCTGACATTTGCTTATGTCACATAGGGAACCCATGTAGCCCATCATTACGAGTCCCGACAAGAGAGAATTTTTTTTTAGTTTTTGACTTTTGAGTAGCTTGGCTTTTTGTCTCTTATTTTATTTCAATAGGACACATTTACTTTATCAGGAAACATACCATCTTCTGTGTAAAAACAAAAATCTATGGTGGCCAATGTTTAATCCAGTCTCTCTCCAATACAATGCTATTGGCTAAGGTTTTGCTTCAACTAACTATATGTATTCATTTTCATCCAAAAGGTCTCAGAGCTTATCTGTTAAGATGGGTCTCTCTTCAGACTGAATCACTAAAGGAGCTATTGCCATCGCATTATTCTTATAAAGTACTCCTGGATAAGCACTTTTAGGTATTTTTTGTGTCTAGACTGTATTCTCAAGTACCAATCAGGTTCTGCTTCCAAGTATAGGAAGAGGTTTCCTTTCCAGTGTCACTGCAACTATATGTACACACATTATGTGGGATTACAAAAAAAGTCATAATGTAGGTGATTGCTATATTCTAGTCCAGGAAGAATAACTGCTGCAAATCATAAGCTGCATTTTCATTACAAATGTGTGTAAAACAAATTTCACAGTGGTGGTGTTTCCACCAAGTAATCAAAATCACATATGAATAATTTTATTCACACAATAAGTCATTAAAAAACACGTAGCACCATCATCCTCCAACCACTTCCTGTTGTCTTCTTCTTCATGGTTTGCTCCAGTGGTAACATATGGTTACTGTGTGAAAAGTGTCGCATTGCATTTTTGCAAAATAAACCCATATGATACAGCTAAGAACACCGCACCTCATGCTACCACCAAAATTAGTGTGTTTCTGTTAGGCAAAATTATTTCTAAAATGCCAAATTCCGTGATTGTTTGATTTATGAAAATTTATTAAGCGTTATGTTCTGAATACTAAAAAAAAAAAAAAAAAAAAAAAAGCCAGCAAAAGAAATGAACAGGAAAAGGTGTAATTTCTTGTGCAGAATGCAGCCTGCCTGCTACAGATGACCCTGTGAGTACTGGGCCGGGCAGCCCACTGCAATTATCATTCACCATGAGTGAAGGACTCTGTTTGATATCTGTCAAGGTAATTTAGGGAGAATGATTGAACAGAGCTTTTATTTTTTTCCCTCCAGGGTTGTGATTGACCCCTCCATACATGGAGTTGCCTTATCTCAGCTACAATGTGTTTGTGAAAGAGTCTAGAAGGTTTAGAAGAAGAAAAGCTCAAATATTTACCACGACAAGTTTTGATTTTAACTGATGTAAATTACTTCTTAAATTATTAAATCTGGCCTCAACTTCCTTCGTTTCTTGATAACAGTATCATCAAGTATTGGAACATTACTGAAATTTCTCAAGCTAAAACACCAATCTTGAGTAATTTCAGTAAATGAAAAACAACTTCATTTTTCATTTGAATCAAATATGCACTATTCAGATTGTTAGTTTATGTAAAAGAGAGACTTTTTGCATGGGTAAAAACACAAGCTTTGTGTTATGTTATGTTATGTTATGTTATGTTATGTTATGTTATGTTATG
>VMRN01000158.1:298986-309426 GCA_010277015.1 Poeciliopsis turrubarensis | reverse complement strand
TGTTATGTTATGTTATGTTATGTTATGTTATGTTATGTTATGTTATGTTATGTTATGTTCTATGTGCTGGGATTGCTGGGAATATACAGTAAACAGGAGATATCGGGACCCTCTTGTCACTTACACAAGTACATCACTAATGGTGATTTATTTTTGTCTCTTATTTTATTTCAATAGGACACATTTACTTTATCAAGTAACATACCATCTTGTGTGTAAAAACACAAATCTATGGTGGCCAATGTTTAAACCAGTCTCTCTGTATCGGGACCCTCTTGTCACTTACACAAGTACATCAGTAATGGTGAGCATCACAGGAACCAAAACATGTTGTAAAAGCAAACTGTGCTCACAGGATAAAAAGCTCTTGGACTGTCAGGACTGGAGAGAGTTAGCAGTACATGCAAATATGTAGACCGAGTGGAGATCCCAGTCCAGACAACAAACAGCTCATGGAAATCACTGAAAGGCATTTACTTAGCGATTTCAAAAGAAAAAAAATAATCAATACGTTTTGCCACCATGAGGTGTGTTTATGGTTGTATCAAAATTGGTTCATTGGGCTAGTTTTCTCAAAAGATAGGTATGACTCATGAAGGACCAGACAGACTAGAAGTTTGCAGTTGAGAGTGTCTTGTATTTATAGTGAGAAAAATTATAAACATATTTAGATCAGTGGAAACATCTGAATGGCCATATAAAATGCGCAAGAGAAAAACAAAAAATGAATCAATTCCACAGTTCCATAATTGACGAACCCACACTCATCAGTTCATCCACCCCAAGCTGTGGATGGTTAGGCAAGGCAATTATAAAATGCTTGATGCATTGCAAGTTATGGACTGAAATAAGTCAGATCAGAGTGGGGACAAATTGTTGGCTGTAAGGAGCTTCCTACCAGCCTGGCAAGGAGAATCAGAAGTCTTCACGCAGAGTGCAATCTTTCCTTGGGCTCTCGGCCTTCAGCTCGCCATCATAACCTGGCCTGAATAATAAAACAGGACCATTTTCTCAATACATTTATAATCAAAACATTCTACTGTGCACACAAATTCAAGCAATGGCACTCTTTGCCCTACAAATAATTCCAAACAATCATTTTCAGTCAATATGCATATTCAATAAATATAACTTACATCCATGTCAAAATCCAATAAATACGCACCATATGAATTAGTTGATATGAAATGTAAAAACCTAATCTAAACAAGTGCTCAATAAATATTTAAGGCACCTTCTTGTTTAACAGCTACACAAACACAGCGACATCAATGAGCTAACGCTATGTCACAAAAACAGGTTTTTTCATCTCATCTCGGCTTACAGTAGATGCTTTCTACAGTTCAACATATTTATGTGAGCATCGTATCGAATTAAGAAGAAAGAATAACACAATGCTGAGCTGACCTGCAGTCCTACTCTTTCATACTTCAGCTAATATACCAAGCAGAAAGGCTACTACGGTACATGTGACCCTGATACTCAACAGGGATTTATCTCAAATCTGTCCCATAGATTTGAGATAAAGGGGACAGGGAATGGGAAAACCCAGAGAATGAGGGAATGGAAGTTATACACTCTGGTTACACACAAGTCACATGATCAACACCTGGATGTTGTCACTGAAGCAGACCGCAAAGAAATCAACAGGAAGTAGTAAAAGATGACAGCGCAGCATGTTTTTGAATGACTTCATTGCTTGAATAAATGTTTTCACGTGACTGTAATTGCGTTTCTTATTCAATGGAAACGCGGTGATTGCAAAATTGTGTTTTTGCAGTTACTGATAAAAACATATTGCGTAAGTGAGTGTATTCAAATTTCTGAGCATCTGTGTAAACATAGAGTGTAGAACAGACTACTGGTAACGCTGAACACCAGGGAATACATATAGGCTCTGCACTGTTTACACTTTCAAAGATTCTGGAAAAGAAGAGCTTTGGCAAAAACTGCTGGTGACCTTCTGTTTGTTCTGTTGAACATCTCAGCAGCTCAGTGGAAATAATCTGGAGGATCATCAGCACCATAGAAAAGAAATCATTGCCTGCACTTTGCTACTGCTGAGAAAATGTGTGGCTGAAGTTGCTTCAGGAAAAGTTAAAGTAGCCGTAATAATGCTCTTATTATCATCTTCAGCATCATCTGTTTGAAAGTATTCACCTCTATAAAGCATTTTAAGCAACAGAGTCAACAAAAGACAGAAGGTAAAAATAAGAAATGCCAGTTCTGCAAATACCAGGAAAGAAATATGTACTTAAAAATTTGGTGAGTTCACCTTCATGAGGTTAAACTTTTACATTTAAATTGGCATTGAAACATGTTTTCTCTTTCTGTTTTTTTGTCACAAACATATTGTTGTTGTTGCCGGGACAATTTTCAAATGGGATGAGTTTGGTTAGGACATGTCTTCCTTCATCAAAGAAAATGAACATTTAACATGTTTTGGGGGGTTTTGTGTCAAAGTTATCTTTGTCTGATATTTAAATTTAGTTGGAGATTTTAAACATCTAAATTTGATGTTTTAAAGTAAAACCAGAAGAAATATTTTAATGAGCCTCTGTGTTTGTGCCATCTGTAAAGAAGCTACACTAATAATTTTTTTACTAGTGGTTCCTATAATAAGATTGATTGCACTATGAGGGCTTTGACCTCAAGTTTATGCATCTTGGATTATTAATATACATTTTATAACAATTTATATTAATAAATTGTTAGAAAAAGCCTCTGATCTTGTAAAATGTTCCTTTATTAAAACACATATATTGAAATAACTCCAACAAAGTAATTTGTAAATTAATAATGTAGAGTTAAAAGTGCTGACCAAAAACCAGAATTTGGTCTAGTTAAAAAGGCCAGAAGGAGCCTGAGATAACAAGGTCAGTCATCAGGCAGGAGACAGCCCGCTGCGAAAGGGCAAAATATTATATTTGCTTCTCTCAGAGCAGCAAATCATGTCAGAGCAACACAAAAAAGAT
Organism: Poeciliopsis turrubarensis; assembly: GCA_010277015.1. Classification (NCBI taxonomy): domain Eukaryota; kingdom Metazoa; phylum Chordata; class Actinopteri; order Cyprinodontiformes; family Poeciliidae; genus Poeciliopsis; species Poeciliopsis turrubarensis. The sequence continues at coordinate 306,451 of VMRN01000158.1, read as the reverse complement.
GGTAAATGCCAGCTTTTCCAAATACTGTCATCATTTCTGCTCGGAATACAAGGTGTAAATCTAATCACAAGGCCTGTATGTTAGCAATAAAGCAGGAGCGGCGCTAAGAGGAAAAATTTAGCTATCAACACACACATATATAAAGAACATCAAAAAACAAGTTAACTAGAACAAATGATAATTACTAGTTTGCTTTTTTTTTTTTTTTACCAGGATCTATACAGACTTTAATTTATTATCAAAAAGATTTCATTTTATTATGCATAAATTAATATTACAAAAATGGTAAATTTAATATATTTATTTTATGAAATGTAAAATTTTTAAGAATATCAGTAATTTATTGAAGTCAGTAAATATGGTTTAAAGCAGATGTTTCTGTAGGTTTTATAAAACCATTCTTCTTGCTCAGCTGCTCCTCACAGCACCATGCTGTCACCTAGAGGAACGATCACATGTCCACACACAGCTTCTCTCACGACAGACATAGATAACATTTAGAGATAATATATAGATAATATTGAACAGGCCCAGAATCTGTGTGGTAATGAACTCAGACCTGAACCTTCAGAGCTGCATAAAGACAGTTAGAAAGTTGGCCTTCTATCACCTGGAGAACATTTCCAAGAGTAAAGAACTAATTTCCAAACCAGACCTAGAGGAAATCAACCACACATCTCTATCGTCAAACTGATGACTGCAACACTCTGTATGTAGAGATCCAAAAGCTTCACCTTTTTCCCTCCAAATGTAGCGACGGCCTTTCTGATCAATCACGTGAATTTTGTTTCATCAGACCAGAGAAGATTTTTCAAAAAAATTAAGATCTGTGCAAAATATGTCCAGACATTTTATGTTGTTTTGGCTTCTTCCTGAATGGCCTTTCAGCGTATGTCACTGCAGGATTCCTTCCACTGATCTGTCTCACTGAAGAGCTTCACCAAATTTTCTAAGGCATTGTAGATGTTAGTTGAGACAAAAATTCTTAAGAAATGTCATAATGGGAAAAAAAAAATCCATAATTCCACTTGATCTCTAAAAGGAAAGGGTTAGTTTGATTTAATGTCAGACAAAGAACCACTCAAATGTGTATTTTTTTATCCTGTCTGTGGAAATGTCTGGTTTCAACTGTAAACCCAGAATCTGTTGTTACCTGGATTTTGCAAGAGGTCTGAGAACTACGCTTGTTTTATATAATCAGATGATGTGGCTTTAAAAATCACTATGACATTCAAGATGAGCATCTGTTGCTGTGACAACCATGCAAACCATGGAGCTAATTCTTTGAGACAAACTGGAGGAAGATTTATGAGCACATTTGCTTGTTCTCATGGTGTGACAAGGAGAGCGATGACCCAGTTGGTATCTGCCTTACGTTTAGTGCTTGATAGATGAAGCCGTCCAAACGTGACTGTACCTAGCTTAATCCACAGGGCCAGCAACCGCCGTGTGAACTTTATATACCCTTTCTATTGACAGTGTTGACTTATTGGAAGTGTTGAAAATATCTGCCTTTTCGCCAACGACTGCTGCTCAGCTGATTTTCAGAACCACCTTTGGCTGGTCAATTCTTCTGAGCAATTTTTGGGCTATGATTCTATTCACATTATTGTTTGTTTCTTTAAATGAGTTATCTCAAGCTGACAAAATTGAGTATCTTCAGAAATGGTGCCTATTATCTATGTTACTGTATGTTTTATTTGATGTGACAGCCAAAGAGACAAAACATAAGGTAAATGATAACTATATCAATCCAAAATTGTCATAATTCCATCCAAATTTAATCTAATAATTTTGGCAGTTGAGTTCCAGTAACTTGTCCCAACTTAAATATTTCTATTTACAATATTTTCTCTCTTCACTGCTTCTCCTCTTCAGTCCACTGGCCATGGAAATACACAATTTGAATGAATTTGCTTAACCGAGAGAAACCACTTTTGAAAACCTTCACACAAGTCACACCGTGAAGAACAAGATGACAGGAAGTAGTTGAGGATCGCGGCGAGGTTTTCTTTTTAATCACTTGTTACTTCAACAAAACTTATTCACTAGTGATTTTTATTGGACTTCTTTTTAAAGGAAAGCCTGCAATTGCAAATTAGTTTTTTTTTCTATGAAGTTTTGGACACATTTTTAGTGTAAATCAGTTAGCTATTATCTGATGTCTGACAGTACAGTCAGAGGACATTGTGGCTGATATAGTGATACAATTGATTCACATTCATTATCATTCGTAATAAATATTTTCAAACTTTACTTCTGGTTTTCTCAGAGCATTCACGGATATTGATCAGGTATTAAGTCAAGACACTTACAGTAGTTTTATTTCAGTCTTGTTGATCCAAACCTTAATGGCATTTACAGCAGCTTTCATTGAATTAACCTATCGTATTTTCCGGACTATAAGTCGCTCCGGAGTATAAGTCGCATTTTTGGGGGAAATTTATTTGATAAAATCCAACACCAAGAACAGACAGGCAATTTAAAATAAAAATAGATTAGAGACAACAACAGGCTGAATAATTGTACAGTATGCTAACGCTACATGACAAACAACGAACTGAGAACGTGCCTGGTATGTTAACATAACATATTAAGAGTTATTCAGATAACTATAGCATAAATAACATGCTAAACTATGAAAACTATGAAAAAAAACTGCAACTTATAGTCTGGAAAATACGGTAAATAGTGTGAATATCATCTGGCTTTGCTAATTTTGAAACATCAGACTCTTGAAATGCAAATTTGAATCTTTGTCTGTAGAAGTCATAAATTATTTCAAGTGTAATTGTGCAGAACTTGTGATTCACTTCAGGTTTTCAAAAATCGTTCTCCTTCAGAGCCACAGCCAGAACACGGCACTTAAATTTCTGCAAGACAAACAAACCTCCAGTGGTGATGTTATTACCTTTTCTGGTGTAAATCGAATGCAGCTTAGGCTGAGTGATGGACCGCAGCAAGACAAATCTCGGTCTTCTGAAAACTGCTGACTTTAAGGCAAAAAATGGTAATAGATTTCCAAAGTGAGGGGCCATTACAGGAGCAGCATGCAAATGATGGGTGAAGAAATAATCTACAAGGTGTTATTGAGCCCTTGGTGTAAGGAGGAAGGGAAGGCCTCTTTCCATTCGCCTGCAGAAGCACCATAATGTGAGGCTTGTAATTAGATATTGATTCACTTTGTCAATGACTATTTCAAACTAGTGTCCGCCTTCTGTAGATCGGGGGATGCATAAAAGCCTGAATACATCCTGAAACCACTGAAACATCTTCATGTTGATGAATGGTTTCAAAAGCAGCTGATGCATAAATATTCAGTTGGTAATGGGTTAGCCTTAAGTAAAGAGTTTCTTTAACCTTCAAAATAATTTTATTTTTCAACTCTAATCATATGAAAGTGGAATCAAAGCACACAGTTTCCTTAAGAAAACTTAGTTTAAACATAAACGGTCACTGCTAGAATGAAAAGGCATTGACTTAACAAAAATCAATTTTGTCTGACTAATGCTTTCTGTTTTTCTCTGACAATATGGAAAATGAGATTTTATAGCTCATCAATCATTATTTCCACCTCCTTCTCCCAACTTGTAGGTCTTGTAGAGTCATATCGACAGAGTGGAGTTTGTGAAAAACAAACATCTAAAAACCACATGGGGGCAACTTGACAGTTCAACCATGAATATGTAACCATTTGGAAAGTATCTCCCCATCAGCCAGGAGATAATAAAGCATTATTTCCCTCAAAATAAAGTTTTGTCTGCATTATGAAATATTTGAAGTACAACCTAAGAGTCCATTAATCATAGCTAATCTTAATTTAGAACTAATTTGCTTCACCATTTACAATTCCTACTGATCATTTTGCATGTTCTATTTTTGTTTTCACTTTTATTTAAGTTTCATCATTCTTTTATCTTTTAGTGTGACTAGTCTAGAGAGTTTATTGATTAAATACATAACGGTAAGATTGAATTCTTTTTGTTAATAAACTTATTTTTTCAAGAAAAGTTGTTCCAAATAGCTCCAGTGCTGGACCTTCATCAGGCTGGTATTAATGAACAATGACTGAGACTAAACTACTATTTTCTTGATAATGAAGAGGTTAGTTTTATTGGAAAATGCATAAAGTTTCAGAGCTAAAGTAGTCTCCCACTGCAGCACAACAGAAAGTTCAGCTTCAAGGGGCAGAGGATAAATAACCTGAGCTGCATATGCAATTGGTGAACATTAACTGTCAGATTGATGCTGGAGCTCATGATCACACAGCATCTCCTACTATCACACCACAGTTAGTCAGCGCTTTGGCTTCTTGGGCTCATCTGTCAGGAGTTTGATTTGTCTACACTTGCTTAAACTGATGCATCTGCCCTCCTAAATGAATCAGACAGCCAAGGCTTTACCTGGGTGATTTGGGCAGGAACTGACTCAGCAACCTGTCCTAATGGCTTTCAGCCTTAGTGTATGGCTTAAACTAAAGGACAGGAGCCTGCTTTTCAAAGTCATGAGTAGAACCAGCAAATATATGTCTTGGAGAGTATTGGCTATGAAACTGCGTTTTTAAATGCATTAAATTTTTTGGTTTTATTTGCTATATTGCTGCTGGTCTCAGTCAGTAAAAGCCATCTGAGAACCTTGATTTATGTCATATCCACAAGAAAACTAAGCTACAACCTTTGACCTTTGGTCAGTTCAGTGCTGCAAAACATTTTGGACCGATTACTTTTACTAATAATATTAGAATTAGAATTTCTGTTAACAGAACATTGATAAGGTTTTGTATACATTTGTAATGGAAACAGCTGCTGTATTCATTGATCTTATGAAGAAATTTTCTGATTTGTTTCCTGTGTGTCTGATTTAAACTGATGTAATAACTGTCTCAGAATTTGGACTGCTTCTAACCATTTTCTCACAAATTTAAGATTTAATATGATTTAATATAGTTTGGGATTGTAAAATCAAAATATCTAACTGCATAAAACCTTTCAAACATTTGCAATCAGTCCTTATGAATATATATCTATTCTAAAAACTATAACCTTGTACACTTGTTCCCAAAACTATGTGCTTTTTATACAATAGCCTTTTTTATTAATACTCCATCAATGAATTTTAACAGCTGGATATTATGTGGTTCACTGTGAGTGAGTCTTACAGTCAAAATTTTATCCCACCGGGTATAATTTTAACTGAGCACCAACACATCCTTCAAATTCTCATCTATGCATCCAGTTTTCTATTTGGAAATAGTTAACATTCAGAAGAACTTTAAAAATTAAGATTCAAACAGTTTTGACTGATTGCATTAATTTTCAACACTCTTTGAGATATATTGTGTTCATTAACTGCTTTTCCTTCCCTAACTATCATTTGCATAGAAGTTGCTAAGTTACCACATGTCGTTGTATCAGAGCCAATATTCATATCAAACTGCAGCCAAGAACTGCTATATGTATCATGCAGATCATTAAAGTCAAAGAGCTTTGATAACCCAAAATACATCATTATGGGATATTTAACAAGTAATGTGCATTTGCGTACACATATGTACATATATGTATATATAAAAATTCCCTTCTCAGCCACTGCGGATGGTTCTTATCCTCTGAGCTCGGGTCCTCTACCAGAGGCCTGGGAGCTTGAGGGTCCTGCAGTATCTTGGCTGTGCCAAGGACTGCACATTTCTGGACTGAGATGTCTGATGTTGTTCCTGGGATCTGTTGTAGCCATTGATCCAGTTTGGGGGTGACTGCCCCGAGGGCCCCGATGACCACAGGCACCACTGTGGTCTTCACCTTCCAGGCCCTCTCCAGTTCCTCCCTGAGGCCCTGGTATTTCTCTAGTTGTTCTCCTTTTTCTCTTGTGCTCCTTTTTCCTGATGTTGCAATCGCTTGGTATTGCTACATCTACCACAACGGCTTTCCTCTGTTGTTTATCCACTACGACAATGTCTGGTTGGTTCGCCATTACCATTCTGTCTGTCTGGATCTGGAAGTCCCACAGGATCTTAGCTCTGGCGTTCTCCACCACCTTTGGGGGTGTTTCCCACTTTGATCTCGGGGTTTCCAGTCCATATTCTGCACAGATGTTTCTGTACACTATGCCCGCCACTTGGTTATGTCGTTCCATGTACGCTTTCCCTGCCAGTATCTTGCACCCTGCTGTTATGTGCTGGACTGTCTCAGGGGCCTCCTTGCACAACCTACACCTTGGGTCTTGTCTGGTGTGGTAGATCTGGGCCTCTATTGCTCTGGTGTTTAGGGCCTGTTCCTGGGCGGCTAGGATGAGGGCCTCTGTGCTGTCCTTGAGTCCAGCTTTTTCCAGCCATTGGTAGGATTTACTGATATCAGCCACTTGGGTTATTTGCTGGTGGTACATCCCATGTAGGGGCTTGTCCTCCCATGATGGTATCTCTGGCACCTCAACCTCCGTTCCCTGTTGTCTGAGACATTCACTGAGCACATTGTCTGTTGAGGCTTTGTCCCTGATGTATTTATGGTTAGGAACCGACTCCATGAGGATGGTATAAGAGCCCGACGTCCACAGATGGGGGTTGTGCTCACAGCCCAACACCGTGCAGGACGCTTGGCATTTGCCAGAGAACACCGGGATTGGCAAAGTCGCCACTTGCGCCTTGTGCTCTTCACAGATGAAAGCAGGTTCACACTGAGCACATGTGACAGACGTGACAGAGTCTGGAGACGCCGTGGAGAGCGGTCTGCTGCCTGCAACGTCCTTCAGCATGACCGGTTTGGCAGTGGGTCAGTAATGGTGTGGGGTGGCATTTCTTTGGAGGGCTGCACAGCCCTCCATGTGCTCACCAGAGGTAGCCTGACTGCCATTAGGTACCGAGATGAGATCCTCAGATGCCTTGTGAGACCATATGCTGGTGCGGTTGGCCCTGGGTTCCTCCTAATGCAGGACAATGCTTGACCTCATGTGGCTGGAGTGTGTCAGCAGTTCCTGCAAGACGAAGGCATTGAAGCTATGGACTGGCCAGCCCGTTCCCCAGACCTGAATCCGATTGAGCACATCTGGGACATCATGTCTCGCTCCATCCACCAACGTCACGTTGCACCACGGACTGTCCAGGAGTTGGCGGATGCTTTAGTCCAGGTCTGGGAGGAGATCCCTCAGGAGACCATCCTCATCAGGAGCATGCCCAGGCGTTGCAGGGAGGTCATTCAGGCACGTGGAGGCCACACACAATACTGAGCCTCATTTTGACTTGTTTTAAGGACATTACATTAAAGTGTGATCAGTGTGTAGTGTTATTTCACTGGGATTTTGTGTGTGGCTCCAAATCCAGGCCTCCATTGGTCAATGAATTTGATGTCCATTGATGATTTTTGTGTGATTTTGTTGTCAGACATTCAACTTTGTACAGGACAAAGTATTCAATGAGAATATTTCATTCATTCAGATCTAGGATGTGTTATTTGAGTGTTCCCTTTATTTTTTG
>VMRN01000158.1:281457-298886 GCA_010277015.1 Poeciliopsis turrubarensis | reverse complement strand
TATGAATATGTATGTAAAGTTGTATACTGCAGTTTGAATAAAATTCAACTACATAACGTTTTTTGAGAAGTCTGGATTGCTAACAGAAAAAATTGAAGCAACCTCCTTGCATACTGTATCCAGACTGTTGGAATTCATGAGCAATAAATATTAAATATTGTGATAATATCAGTATTGGTCCAAAGAAAGCAAGGTTGCAAGCCTTTAAAATCGTGATGCTTTTGATGGGTAAGATTCACTCAAGAAATTGTAACAGCAGCTGCGTGGGGGGCCCAATTGAATTTTTTGTCAGGGGCCCCAAGATTCCAGGCAGCAAATCTTGGGTCCCTTGGTGTAAGGATGGTGGGTTAGGGTTAAACATTTTTTGCTGGACAAAATCTTCAGGAAATATTCACAGAAGGAAAAGACAATTTCAGCTTTAAAAGAACCCTGATGTTACAAGAAAGGCAAAATAATTCTATTTGTGTAGGACATTTTCAGCAACAAGGCAATTCAAAGTTCTTTCCATGGTTAGAAAGAAAATCGTTAGATTGCAGAGTGGCCTGGAAGAATGATTGAATTTGCCATTGTATATATTGGAGGTAGTTTACTTTAATTCACAAATACACATTTTAAAAAAAGATACATTCTACACTTGCACATTTCTTGGATCAGAATAAATAAGGATGAGTATTTCATTATTCCAATAATCACTTTTTCTCTCAAATAATTGTCCAAAAATGTGAGGGGAAAATGCCTCCATCCATTTGGAGATCTTATGGGATTTGTCTGATTCACATTCCTAGAAGATTGGAAATGCGTTTGAAATTCCTCTTTTCTTCTTTAGTCCTACTGTGTTTGCTTGTTTGTTTTTTTCCTTAAACTGAATTACTTTTTTTCAGGTTTAGCTAAAACGCCAAAGGACAAAAGTAAAATTATTGATTCAACCAAAAACATGTATAAGTAACTAACAACCAATAAACAAAATCTAAAAAACAAGGATATGTGGTGTAGAAGTCAGATAATTTATTCTGTTTTTACCTGAAGGAGATCATTCATGCAACATGATTAATTATGTAAACAGTGCCATCAGTCAGATATGCTTTAGGATTCTGTTAGCATCACCTTGTTTACCCCCATGAGTGCAGAGCCAGCATCTAGCAACAGGGGCCTTCAAGGCTGGATCTCCCCTGAGGTTTGTCTGAAGAAACACCTTCATCCTGTTCACCAATGCAAGCAGGCAATAAGGAATGCTTGAGAGTTTGTCATATGGATCATAAATTAGGATTGAGGATTGAAAGTCTGACTGTTTTATTTCATGTGACAAATAAAAATATCAATTTTATTGAGATTTTATGAGATCGACTAACACAAAGTAGATATATATTTTTCAGTGAAAAATATATATCTTACACATTTGTCAGCCCTTCTGAATAAGTACTTTTCAGAACCGCCTAGTTCTGCTGCCATGTTTCACTTTTGGCTCAACTGAAGTGCAGAGGTTCAGGTTGGAATGGTTTATTATGACAGAAATGACAATGCGCTTAAATGAGTTCTGCGACATTTGCTAAGAAGAGGAGAAGCAATTAGAAGACTTTATCTCAATGGAACAAAATGTACAAACAGAAATTTCATTACTAAACAACACATCAGAAGCAATGGCAAGATATGAAACAATCACAGGATAAATTCAAGTAAGAGAAGTAGAGAGACATATCTTAAGGAAGAGAAATGCAATCATAGAAAATAAATTAATCTAGGGAAAGAAAGATTGAAAAACATTTTAGAAACGATTCAAAAGCCAGGGAAAGGTTTTGGAAAATAGTTTTTGTAATTAGAAAGAAACATATCGCTCTTTTTTATTATCAACCCATTTAGGAGATTCAATTACAGATTATGCACATTTTTGTACATGGATGAAATATTTTACATATATAATAACAAAAACCAGCATATTTTCAAAATTACAATGAGTTAGAAGGTAAGATTGGGATGAAGTGATGAAGGTAAAGAGCAAGAGAGGAAGCTAACTGCTGTAGCTGCGGCTACATCATCATCAGCTGAGTTTGTTTCCAGGGTGGAGTGGAAGGCTGGATGGTTGGAGGCGGGTCAGGTGGATCAGGTCAGTGTTCAGTTTCAGGAGTGTTTCGGAGAAGAAGCGTAAATGTTAAATTCCTTGTTCTTGTATTGCATTTTATCAAGTTCAGAGACTCCAAAGCACTGCAAGCCACACTGTGTATGTTACAGCAAAAATCTCCCTCTTTGACTCTCACTGGGTTTTATGAATAAAATGCACTGTTTGGTGTCTTCCTACATATTTATGTTCTTTTGTGTAGAACTTGCACTTGCAGGTTACTAAGGTAAAAAAAGGTTCTGAAATGTTTCACCCCTCACAGGATCAACTGACCCTGGAAGGCACCTGCACCTAATTCAGTACTTCAGTTAATGTTCAAACAATGTTTTATCTTCACTGATTGTCTGAACACATCCAGTTGTTAATAATTTAGTCTTAAGCTGATCTTAATTATTTGGGAGCTAATTTGACCTCATTTCCATAAATATTCAATGCAAACTTTGGTTTTTATGCAAATCCATATTCATGCTGGAGTGTGAAATATTACCACATGTCATTCTAAGAGCTATTTCATTTTGTATTCTTAGATATTTTGGTGTTTTTATGTACGTATATGTATATTTAGAACAAACATAACCAGGTGAAAATGGGTACATGTCAAATGTATTTCGTAAGCCATGTTTGGTTTTCATTTCACTGACTGGTTGTAATTTTCGTTATTGTCAGCATGTGGTGCTGTTGTTACAGAGAGGTCTAAAATTAGAGGAAGTAGGAAAAAAAAACTCTTTTTTATGTACCGTGGCACAAATCGGAAGAGGACATTTTTTTAGCCGAGGCCTGTTGGAGAAAACGACTCCAGCTACAGAGATGATGCTGATGTTATGTTTTCCTGTTTGTCCTCTTTTAAAGGTGCCACTGCTGTTGTTAGATTTCAGCTTTTATGTAAAGCTGCGTTGCTATTCTATTGAGTGCTAACATTGTTGCTAGCCCGCCATTTCACTGAAGCTAAGGCTTTATACTGATATAATATGGCTCATGCATGTCTCTGTGTACTGAACCTCATTCTTTTCATTAGAGGGGAAAGTGTTTTTTCTTTTTTTTTTTTTTTTTGAAGCTTCGTTTGCTGTATGAAACCCGGCTTCACAAAAATTCAACTAGAAAGTTGAATTATTAATAAAGTGGAGAGAAGTTGTGTTTATTTCATATACGTCTTGCGCTTTTATGTTCAGAAATCTTGGACGTCTTCCTTCATCTATTGCTTTTTAGTACCTAGACCTATCAGACAGTTATTCTCAGACATTAACTGAGACTGAGAACTTTCCTTGTTATTTCGTGATAATCAGGTGGTTGCAGTTTGATGGTCTGAGGTTTTGTTTTTTTGGATCCTTGGTATAAACTCATGTGTTGTCTCTGCCTGGCAGAGCTTTTCACCCAAACCTGTTTCATTATTGATTATCCTACAAGCTCTCTGTATTGTGCACAATATATGAATAAATCTGATTGAGTGAGTTCATCTGACAGTGCTCGGTAAAATCAATTTTTTCCACAACAAAACCTTGAAGGATCTTGGCGTCCTCTACAATGAAGCTAAGATCCTTGTGGAGGAAGGTCCACAAGTCCTGTCTGCTCTGTTTCTTCTTACAGACACTTCACTGTTGCATCTCCAGTCCAGTGAGTTGTCCAGATGAACACCAAGATATATATATTCCTCAACCACTTCCACTTATTTTCCCATAATGGGAAAAGGGTTTGATCTAATCCTGTTCCCCCTGAAGGCTACAATCATCTCCTTTGTTTTGTTTTGAGGAAAAGGGAGCGAGCAGCATCTTCTGATTTGGTTGAAGACAATCTTGTGGAAGCATAAGAGTTCATGACTGAAGTGGGAAGAGGGAACATCTGAGGAACGCTGCAGGTCAGAGGAGGATGGGATGGAAAAGAAACTGTCAGTACCAGTAAAATGTTTGTCCCTTTTGTTATCACAACTCTGTTAAACACTCAGAAAGACTGGCAAGTCTTCATCTGTCAACATCCATTACAGTAATCACTATTAGTAATCCATTGAGGAAATGCTAGTTGCAGAATCTGCTCTCAGAAAATATTACCTAATGGACCATCGCTCAGTCAGTTGGAACTGAAATGACGAGAAAGCAAAATAGGACAACTTGTGACACAAAAGCAATAATGTCATCATAACATGTATCAAACCAGCCTGCCACTCATATTTGGTGACATGTCATTTGTAAAATGTCAGAGGAGCTTTTGAAGCTTTGCAGGACAGGAAGCACATTCTACTGAAACCCCTCTGGATCCCAGCTCTGCATGTCTCACCATGACTGCTATCCTTCCAAACATAGTTTATTCTGTCTGGGGCCATTGGAACCTGGGGCCTCATGCGTAAAAGAGTCACAGATCTCACACTAAAACTCAGCGTATGGATAAATTTAGAAAAATGCGGTGCACAAAAAAAATCTGGATGTATATAAAGCTGTGCCCACGCACATTCCTGTGCACCTTTCCTTTATCAATCCCAATTTGTTGGAAATAGAGCACAGCTGCTTGTCCGTCCTGTCACCACCCATAAGTACATATACAAATTAGTATAAATATTCGGAAGTGTGCCACCACGTGAAGCAATAACCATCCCTGTTTGGAGAAGTATGAGTATTTATAATAATACACTGTGTTCCAAATTATTATGCAAGTGATTTTCTCAGATTTTCTTAAATGGTCATTGCAAATGATGGTCAGTATAATTTTTAAGTCATGAACTATTACAGTATACATAAAATTTTACTGAAGAAAAGCTCCCCATGAGAACAGAATTTTATTCAAAACTAAAAAACTCAAAATGCACTGTGCAAAATGATCATGCACAGCAGATTTTCTAAACATTTTATGGATTCATAAAGAAGTGCAAATGGTCATTCTTTGAATGTACAGTGGTCACATGTACTAAAGAGCTATTTCAGTCAAAAACATCTTAACAAACATAGCTACATGTTAACACAGGACCTTCTTTGGTATCACCTGCACAATTCTTGCATCCATTGAATTGTGAGTTTGTGGAAAGTTTCTGCTTGAATTTCTTTGCAGGATCTCAGAAAACCTTCACAGAGCTGCTGCTTGATATGTACTGCATTAAACCCTCAGATCTTCTGCTTGAGGAAACTCCAAAGGTTCTCAATAGAGGAGGATGGCGACCACACCATGAGTTTCTCCCCTTTTATGCCCCCAGCAGCCAATGACACAGAGGTATTCCTTCCAGCACATTGTCATGCATAAAGATGATTTTGCTACGGAAGGTATGGCTCATCTTTTTGAACCATGAAAGAAAGTGATCAGTGAGAAGGTCCATATTGCTGATGTCACCTTCACATCATAACACCATTTATAAATTTAATAGCGCAACAAAAAAATTTATCTTTATGACACTTAAATCCAATTTGCATAATAATTTGGAACACGGTGTAATTATATATTATTATGAGCTGGAAAAGGGTAGAGTTTTTATTCTGATAATGTCGAAAAATTAAAAAAAACATGAAATGTAGCAGCAGTTAAACATTTACATATTGTTGATCACGTAACTCGTGTCATATAAAAAAAAATATTTTTTTACATTTTTGTGAAATACCAGAGATGGGAATTTCAACTCTTTTCAGAGATCCGACTCTTTCTGCTTCCAAACGGCGCTTAATGTTTTATATTAATAGAACTTGGCAAATAGAAACGTTTTATTTGATAGATCCTTCATTGTTCCCGATAGAAGAAACTTCATACTTCTTTAATTTTATGTATTTGTTCTGTTGTGAAAGCAGACAATCTTCCTTTAGTATAATATTTTAATCAAACTTTTAGTCTTTTAACTAAAACAATTAAAAAAAACTCTGCAAACAAATCGCAATCTTTTCAATATAGTGTGAATATTTCACTAATGTCAAAAAACTATTTTCCACTTGCGCTGTAAATAAGAAATGGAATTTAAACACAATAAGTTTGTTCACAAGTTATGAAAACTTTTTATCACCTCTGTGTGATTCCATTAAGCTAATTTGAAATGTCAAATTGCACAATTATTTAAATGCAGCTAGAGAAGCTGAGACAGTTTGCACACAGGAGGACAAACATGTCAGAGATAAACTTTTGGAAATTGAGGAAGACCACAGAGAAACTTTCTAGATGCAGAGACTGAGCTCATGCAGAGGCGGCGTTTGGTTTAGAGGAGAAAATGTTGGGGGACTCTTTAGGGAACAGCCCAAAGAAAGAAGATTTGGATAGAAAACTATTGAGGAAGCTGATGTTCATTGTTTTTTTTTTTTGGTTGATTAGGCAATTTATCAAAGCATAGTTTAAAGGCTGCTTTGTTAATTATTGAAACCAACAATTTTTGTTGCAAATTCTGCTGTGTGAAACCATAATAGCATATTTAGTACTTTCTTACTTAAGCAGTTGGCCTGGACTCCCATATGTCCTTGAATTTAAACAGGGAAGCAGCTGAAGCCGTCATTTCACAGCATATGTTTCCTCTATTGTAGGGTAGCTGGAATCTGTGTAATCGGTCTCCTGGTAGATAATCGATAGAAAAACAGGAAAGCTGAGATTTAAAGATTCAGATAATCTGTGCATGTGCGTGGGTGTGTGTATGAGTGTGTGCCTGGACCAAGCAATCTCGGGTAAATGTGTTGTAAACAAAGGATGCTGTGGATCAGTAGTCAGAGGCCGCAGTGGTAATAGGTGACTGGTTGTTGTGGTGTTCAACATGGGCTCAGCTGCATGGGACTCACACACGCACACTCACGCACACACGCACACACACACACACACACACACACACACACGCACACACACACGCACACACGCACACACACACACACACACACACACACACACACACACACCCACGCAGACGGCTATCAGCAGAAGAAACATATAAAGAGTGCAGAACAGCCTGACCTCCATCACTTCTGAAAAACACTCAGCTCCACACTCACTTCTGTTCCTCTTTGTGCAATGCTGGGAATGAAAGGTGCACTGCATGTTGAATTTAATGCAGATGAAGGAAATCACAAAGCAATGAAACCTCCTCTACGTCCCCAAATGAGTTTCTCACATTTTAACCGCTGTGTGATTTCGATTCATGTACAGATCAGAGTAAACAGCAGCAGGGTTGCTGACGCCCAGCAGATGTGAGCAACTTCCATGTTTTGAGAGACAACACTGCAAAAACACAAAATCTTAGTGCAAATATCTTAATACACTTTAATACACTTAATACACTTTAAAAAATACATGACTCACAAATAAGTAAGTTTCCAGCAAGGTATAGGAGTTTATCTTAAGTCAATAACTCTTTAATTAAAAATTCACTTATAATAGGATATTTTTATAAGATAAATAACCTTCCAGTGGAACAAATACATTATTATCAATATTAATAACTTATTGACTTGAAACAAGCTCTCTTATTTCTTGCTGTAAAGCTGCCTGTAATTTAGTTTTATCTTATTTCAAGATATTAGCAGTTTAGAAACTAAACCAAAATTACTTGGTAAGATTTTGTGTTTTTTCTGAGTTGATAATGGCAAAATATTTTCACACTGATTTACTGCATTTTTATAACTGCTATGATACAGTTTCACATGAATAATCAAGTTTCTAATATACTTTTTTAAAAAACTGAATAGAATTCAAATAAACAATGGAAGCAACCAATAGCATTTCTTTTCAAACGTACTGAACACATTTACATACAGCCTTATGGGACATTATCAATATCATTAAAAAAATAAATATAATATATATGGCCAAATTTTCTTCAAAATGGACAAAGAAACATACAAGAATCCTACAGGCAATCTGGAAGCTAAAGGCGAACCAACAAATTCAGTTGATCTAACATGCAGCTTTTTCAAATGAGAGGAATTTCTAAGACTCATGCAGATATTTTCTCTGAAAATATCTCTTCAGGGAGAATCTGAGAACATAGACAAGAATCTGAGATTGACAAGAGAACGGCTCATGTAACTGTCAAAACGACATGTTGCTGTAGTTAGGATGAAGCCACAGAAAGATGAACTGCACAACCTGTGGCACAAAGGAATCATCACGCTCATGAATCAAAAGAATAGACTGACTCTGTGGGAAAGCTGCTGCAAGGGAGAAGCAAAGACAGAGTATTGATTGACGACTCCTGAAGAAGGCATTAATGCTGAGCCATTTGCTTTTACTGCAGCCTGATGATGACCTTCGACCTTTCCTTTTCTAAGTGTGATATTTAAAGTAGCTTCCAGGGTAACAGACAATAAATGATTGCAGTTGCTCGCCATTTTCTACTTTGTTGGAATGTTGTGAATAGTGCCAATAAAAAAAAAGAAGTTTGAAGTGTTTTGGAGAAATCCACCATGTACTTTTAAATATGTCGGATTGTATCAAAAGGAAAGGCATGAAAAAGACGGGGAAGCCTCTTCTGATGGGACTTTTTCAGTTTTATTGATCACCAGATGCAGATGAAGTCTACAGTACATGTGTTATGATCCCACTTTGTTAAAACTTTGGTTCTCTTTTGTTCATTTCTTTGTTGTTCTTTTACTTTGTTCTTTCCTCTGTTTATTATGTATTGTGCATTTAGTCTTGGGTTTCCTTGATTAATATTTCAGTTTGTTACTGTTGATATTGGTTTCAGAATTTCCCCTTTGGATGGGTTTCCTCCCTTCCTCCAGTTCTGCCTATTTTACTCTCTTGCCTGTTGCACATTTCCTGATTTCCTTGTGTCAATTGTCTTCCCCAGCTTTGTCTACTTACCTCTGATTAGCTCTTCTGTTTCTTATGTCATTCTCCACTCCTTCCCCAGTACATATGGTTTCCTTTCTTTATGTTTTTCTCTACTGAGCTCTTCTATTACTCTCCCTGATTGTCTGCAATCTTCTCAGCTATTACCTAGCTCTTCCTCGTTATTTCCAATTGAGTCTCCTGGTAAGTTTTCTCTGACTTTATCCAAACATTTTGCACTGAACCAGCTGCTGCCACTTATCTACAGCTCTGTGTCTCCACAGAAAGAAGTGCCACAAGTTTCTTTTGGTTTACCTTCATCTCAGATTCTGCAAACAGTGATCCCTCCATGTCGCACTGTTTCTGTTGAGTCTGTGAATGTTGAAAGAACTGCTCAAGGTCTTTCTTTCAGGAACATTCTAAGAATTGATTGCACAACTGGTAAAAAAAAAAAAAACAGCTTAAATTGAAGATCTAAGAAGAGATCCCAAAGCTGAATAAAATAGTATTGATCTGGAGGATAAAATGTAAGAGGGGAGCTGACTAAGAGAAAACAGCCTTCCAAAAAAAAAGTTTAAATTTTCATAAGATGTATGAGGGATGAGAAAAACCCAAAGTTATGGTCTGAGACAGTCCCTTAAATTCAACAGAGGATTAAACAGATTAGCTCCCATGTCACAAGCATCACGCAAACACATTCAGTTCCTAAACATGTGACCTGTAGCGTATGTGGAGTAAATGAGGGAATGGTCTGCATGTTCTTATGTTTCATTCTTTTTTCTTGTCTTGTTACTTTCGTGACTGTGTTTCTACCATAAATCAGTTTCAGTAAGGCATAAAATATGTATTTTATCATTAACACTGTTAGTTATCTTACTTTATAGTTGGTTAATATTGATGAGAAAATATTAGCTTCACAAGCAGATTATTTCTCTTATAAGAAGTACTTTCTAAGATACTAAGAATGTACTAATTCTTGCTGAAAAATCTAAGTTAGTTTTGTGTTACTTCAACTGGATTTGAACATTTTCCTTATATGCAGAGAAGTGTAACTTTTTAGAGGTTATAAGGGACCAAGCAGAGAAAAAGAAACAGCAATAGCCACAATACCTAAAACAACCCAACTGGGCCTAAAACACAGCCGTTGTGGTCGAGCACATCCTGCTGAGGTGACAAGGTGACAGTCATCAGTCCTTTGCTATGCGTTCTGTCCAGACTAGTGCTGTCCTGCTCTCCAAACTAAGTAACATAAAACATGAGAAGCAGAATCAATACAAAACTGTTTTAAACACCCCACAGTGAGGCTATGTGCTGCCACTTAATATCTGTGTTTGGATTACATAATGACATAATTCATTTGTTAAACCATGTTAAAGTAAAATCACTGAGCAGCAGAACAGAAACAGGTTGACAGACTGAGCAGAGGTTCAATGTACATAAACTGTAGAGTGTGACGATGTAAGTGGATGCAGGTGTGTGAATGGTAAATAGGGAACAGGTGACTCTGGGTCTTTGATGGGGGAAAAAAAGAGATAACAGACTTATATAAAGACTCATAACTTGAGAGGAAAAGAAGAAAAGAGATGTTACATTTGTGTTTGAAGTGTAAGGATGTTCTGTTTTCTTACAATGGAGGCAAAGGTTCCTGCTGGGTTCCTCCTGTTGGTGCAGGTGTCGCTATACAGGTAAAGGAAGAGCCTGGTATTCATCAGTCTGATGGATTTCTCCCCTTACTGCAGTTTCACACATAGAACTTTTTCTAGTTTGCTTCTCATATTTAAAGCACTTTGTATGTAAGATCTAGTCAGAGTAACATTCAGGTGCAGCTCAGTAAATTACAACATCATTAACAATATAGTTTATTAAAATAATTCTGTTCCAAAAGACTTAAATAAAGCAACCAAACAATATCTTCATGCAGCCTCTCTACAACAAAAACTCTGACTTGAATGATACAACTTGACTGAAAACAATTTTATGTTTAACAAGAAAGCTTTAAAATATGAGAAAAATCATCTATGCTAACCTACTGGGTGGAGCTTCGATTGTTCTGAAACTTCGAATGTGTAAGTTTGATGTTCTAAAGTCTCCAGAAAGGCAGAGTCTGTTCTGAATTGTTGCTTTTTTTACTCTCTCTTTTAGTCTTTCTCATGAGTTCATATAAATAGTTTGAAACATTGAGGATTTTATCAAGCTAAATAAAGGTGTTGCCACTGATATAGCAACACCTTGTAATAATAATGATCTCAGAAACACACAAATTATGGCAGTACTAATAGAACATAATGAAATCACAGGAAAGTGAGTAAAACATTGAAAACCAAAATCCAAAAAATGTGATAAAAGTCGGGTGCAAACTTAAAATTTTACTTTGAATATTTGCTTTGATTATGTAAAGTAAAAGTGTTGACATTAGGCTTCCTGACTTAATTTTTATTTTTTTCTTAATTGATATAAAAAAAAAACAGGAACTTACAACACTTAAAAAAAACAGAAACTGTATGGTAAAATACAGGCAGCTGTGTTGCCAGAATTCAGCCAAAAAAATTACAGATAAAACATTTTTTCACGGTTAGATGGTTTCATCATTGTTGATTTTCCAGGCAAAAATGATGCTGGAGTTCATGTTTTATTGTAGGAGTGATTTTAAAAAGAAAAAACAATCCATACAATTGAATGTAAAAATTAATTGAATGTATAAATGCAAAATGTGTAAATGATTACTTCATATATCATCAGTTTTGATATTCAGTTTTATATATCTGCATATCTTCTTTTCTAAACTAACCTCCTCATTTACACATTGCCTTTAATGTTTGAGTGCTTTTATTTAAAATGGCAGATATAATAACTCACAATGTTCCATGTCTCTTTCTCCCAAATACTTCAGGGATGAACACAGCTTGCTTTTTAGTTTTATTTCATGTAAACCACTTAGTTATAGAGAATCAATTTTACTTTATGAAAATTGATAAATTACACTCAGTATCGAAGCATCTTTCAATCCAATTTGTACACACAGCAGCAGTCGTGTTGCTCAACGGGGCAGAAAGAGCGTAAAATCAAAACCACTGAAAGCGTAGCACTGATCTTTTATGCTAATTTTATGGTAATACTATCCCCAACAGGCTCAGTGTGCTTACCACTGAGATTCTTTGCTAAACTAGCAGTGTTTTTTTCTACATAAATGCTAAGCTACTACAGTAGTGTGTGGAGAATAAATACCAGCAGATTTCCAGGTAACCATGAACTCTGTTGCATTCCTCCTCATCTATCATGCAAAAAGATGCTGAGCGTCCAGTTTTTAGGCACAGGTCTTCTGAACATGGCTCTTCAGTCCTGCATCCTTCCATGTGTTTCTCCCACCAGCCTGAGGGAATAAAGGCGACAGTAAAAAATCATGTTGAACCTGGGAAGCAGCTGGGCCCATCTAAACACCCATAAATAAATGACTGGCCCTGTAAAGAGAATAGAGAGGAGCCATTTTGATTCTTGGACATACAGTTTGTGATCTGGGCTTTGCAGCTTTTATTTCATTTGCTCGCTCTCTTTTTTTCAGCAGGCTGCTAATTACTACTATTTTTGCCTCAGCACTGCATTTGCAGACTCAGCCCACCTCACCAAGGATAACTTGATTGTAGCTCCGTGCTAATGACTCGCTCGGCGCGCTGGAGCTGACGTAAATGACCATGAAATTGAGACATTAAGCTGGCAGTGAAAGACAGGAAAAGAGTCTTCATGACAGGAAAACATGATTTCAGGACATCTTAAAGCTGCAGTATGAAAGTTTTCTAAAGAAATATATTAGAAAATATATATTGTTGAAATGATCACCATGTTGTGATAGTATAAAAAAGATGTGTGAAAATATTAATATCCTCCACCTACTACCAGTGCTACTATTACCATCTGGAGAAATGAACAACTCCGTCTCAAAAACTGTCAGGAGGAGGGTACTAGTGCAGTTAATCAAGCTCATACACGCACTGCTAAATGTGCTAGGAGGAGAGAAATCACTTAACGTTTTAAAAAATGGTATATTTGCTGTCATTGGTGGCCATGCTACCGTTAGCATTAATGACAAGCTATGCTACCACGAAGAAGCTTTAACATAGCAGAGAACAACAGGAAAGAGGGATAAACTCTTCGTTTTTCAGACTGGAGTTCAGGCTGGTGAGCAACATCACGGTTTTCTCTATCAGTTGGTGTTGCTGGTCGCTCTCACAGACAAACATGAAAATAAATTCTACTTTCGAAAAGTTCTTCTTGTCTGTAATTAAATTACAATACTTCATCTGTGTCTTGTTCAAATGGCAGAATTAAAAATGAATGTCTGAGGAAGGAGACCCGCGAACCAGACCCAGTTCAAGCAGCTCCAGCAAATTTCAGAAAAGTTGTGAGAAACTTGTGGAAGGAAACGCAAAATGTTTTCCCCACATCATCCGATTCTACAAAATGCAAAGGAAATGGAAATGTCTCAACATGAAGAATGTTTTGGAAGATGATTATTTCATTTTGCTGATATTTTAATTCTGGTTGTGCTAATTAACCTTCATCAGAACAATTTAGTGCAACTTAATGTCAGAAAGTGAAAAGTTTAAATAGACTGGATGCAAATTAGAAAAATTAAACTGTTCAAATGTTATGTTGACATTGAAGCGGCAATAGAGCATTAATGCTGTGGGCAACTAGGACAAAAATATTTATAAGCACAAAGCTGGTGCCAGAGAATATTTGCTTAAGACTTAACTGACAAATTAATCATCAGAATTCATGCCAATTAATTTTCTGGTGGTTGATTATTAAATTGATGAATCCGTCAGATTGTGAGTGCTGTCTTGTTACTCAGGGGCCTTTGAAAAAATGTAAGTGCTCCGCGCTGCGGGGCTTTTCAGCCGCCAACAACAATGTTTGCTTGTGGCCACCAAGGAGTTTAAGCAGCCATTAAAGCAAGAATAAAATCTGTTTTAGTGTTTTCCTGATCACACACTGAGGGGATGAAGAGCAATTACAGAAGGCAGAATCACTGAGTGTGAGACATAAACAAAGAGGAAAAAAGGGAAACGCAATTACAGTTTAATACAACAATAGAAAAAAATGTTGTAACACTATACTTTATTGTTCTTCTAACAACCCTCTGGTTTGAAAATCCATTTATTTCAAAAATTGTGATGCAATCGCTGAGACTCATTGCAGCTTCTCGGCCATGAACTTCATGTCGTTGTAGTGAAGGAAGCTGTTTATAACTGTATTTGGATTCAGGCTTTTTTATATTTCTGAGAAGGAAATGTAAAGTTTTGTTTGACAGATGTTATATTCTATAAATTCAATGTCTTTTTCATGAAGACTGTCAGCAAAGAATAAATGCATCATCACTTTACATCACTACTCACAACAAATAGGAAACTTTAAACAGTTTATAACATGACATCCTAAATGACAGTGAAACGTAGTAACACTTGGTCTTGCTGTTTGACACAATGGCATGACGTCTAATTACTGATGTGTTTTTGAGAGTGAGTCACTGCTAAGAGCTTGAAGAGAGCAATGAGAGTCAAGTCCAGGTGAAAGGAGTAAACCTTCTGTCATTCCTGCTCTGCTCCACCTGGAATACAGTGAGGAAGAGACGACATCACATCAAACAGCCAATCACAGGTCACTAGAAATAGGTCAACTACGCCAACATGTGCAAGAAAGGACAGTTTTTATATTATAAGCATATCCACATCATCCTCCAACTACTTCATGTTGTCTTCATGGTTTCTCCAGTGGCATCATCAGGTTGTTGATCATGTGACTCGTGTGATGTGAAAAAAGTGCTTGTATTGCAGTTTTGCAAAATGCAACTAATAACAATAACTTGTGTGTGAGAACATGGCCCTGCTCACAAGTCACTAGGGTTTCTAAGCTGCATGTCTCTGCTATGTTATCTGTTTGGCTCTAACTCTCCAGTGTCGCGTCTCTCTTTCAGTTCCATCATGTGATCACAAAGTAACGTCTGAGAATAATATCAAAGTCATAGATCCTTCACTTCCTCCTCTTCTCCATCCAGAACATGTCTGCAGTTCGGCCTTGAATAAAAGTGTCAGTGGTGGAAATATTTATAGACCAGAATATTCAGAGGTCTTCCTCTCTGGGAGTCAGGGGCTCAGCACTTTCCTGATAGATTTACAGAAGCAAGATGTAAAAACGTCTGAGTGAAAGAAGAAAGGTATGTTTTGAGTGACGGTGACTCTTTCACTGCACAGAGCTTTGTGGTTGAACTGCAGCCTTTGATAGATAATAGTGACTGGCATGTGTCACTTAGACAAAACATCATATCAGTCATACATATGACAAAAAAGATAATATTACAACATATATGCAAGAAACAAAAACATATTGCACTGTATTGGAAAATATCATCCAATGTACTGAGCAATATATTTTCACAAGAAACCAGGCTTCTTTCATTGATATGATTAATTTTCCTAACGTCACAGAACATATTTAGTAAATCTTCACTTAAACTGCACTATGTTTAAGTAAATAAAATAACACTGAACAACTTGCAAAACAGTAATTCATATCAAAAAAAGAGAAAAATGGGCATGTGCTAATATTCTACATTATCTGAACACAAGGCTTACTGGCTTCCTGTTTGTGAAGTCAAATTGAAAAGAAAAAAAAAAAGGAAAACTGCGCTCGCTGTGTTCCACCCAGACTTAAATGAGGGACGGACAATGCGGAAAACAAAGCGTAAAAGAAAGCCAGACAAAGAAGTCGGGAGTTTGGACTCTTCTAACCAGTGATCCTGGTCAAAGGTGCAGATCTGAATGGATTTGTAGCCGAGCAGAGAGGCAGCCGGTTTTTACCTGCTTCTGGACCAAATGTGGAATATCCTGATATGCACAAATAAACAGAGGATAAAATGAAGAAAACCGTTTGGTCCTTGGAGTAAAATCCTGTTTTTTAAAAGTCTACATTAATTCATCTATCCCTCCTCAAGTGGGGAAGCTGCACATTCAGAAAAGAACTTGACACTGTTCATGTGTTAATAATTTCATTCTACTTATTGTCTCAGTTGACAGATTTATTGAGATCTATTCAAATGTTTTGCATGTTCAATCAAACATTCCTAATAATATGAGTATTCTAACTCTGACATTAATAAGCTTATGTCAGAGTTCTAACATGTATTATAGCGACCTGTTTAACAACATGACTGCGTTGGTTTGAATCGCATATATTTATCTGAGATCTAATGCCTATTCATAATTTTAAGCCCTGATCCAATTATTCCTGACAGCCAATGTGTAGAGAGGTCACAGCCGACTGTCAGCATGTTATTTTACTCCTCACAGAGATACGTCCCCCCAGTTAACATCGTGACCCTGCAAGGTCACGTGCAACTGAACCTCTCCCTATTATTTCCAGGGTCCTGGCATTAACATATGGTAAATAGAGAGCAACTTCAAACAGCAACAACAGCCCCAGCCTCTCATCTTTTGTAGGTCATATTTTAAAGATGCAATTAATCTTCTATTTTTAATTATGAATAGAAGGCCAATGGTTAAGGTCTGATTAGATGAAGAAATTGATCATCTTTTTCCCCTCCAGTGGCTTACAGGTTTTTTTTAATGCAGACAGTATGTGGGCCTGTATAATTAGGAAGAGGAGAGGAGTTTCCATCCAGAAGCTGCTTTATTTTTAGCTGACATCTTCATATGAGTTCTTCTGCATAATTTTGAATCTTTTCTTCCCCAAGTTATTTAATTTCAATCTAGTTAAGTGTTTTTAAAAGATAGTCTAACTCGATAATACATACTTATCCTTTAAAGACGTAGTTGGAGTTTTCCTCTTTAGAACTGGCCAATAGAAAAATCAGTAATTGATATATTTAATGAATATTTAATGTGTGTATATATTTTAGAGGCTTCAATTTATTGCTCCATAAAGTTATTTAACATAAAAAATTAATAAAAATTCAAATGATCTAACATCTGATTGGTTAACCTCAGTTTAACTTCCAACCTGTCATTTTTTATAGAAGTTTTAGCCCCATTGAATGATTTATGAGAGCTGATAAATGAATAACGTGTGTCAACACAACAAAAACTGTTCTTCATTTCAATCTGGAGAGTCTCAGATGGAGAAAGGGGGAGACAATTAGAAGAGTTTATTGACATACAAAATTAACGTCTTTGACTTTCGGGCTGAGGACATCGGTTATCATAAAATCTTTTGCGATAAACTCAAATGAGCATTCCTGATGCTGTTAGGAACGTCATCCCCCAAAATAAGACTGAGGCCAGGCCGAGGCCGGGAGGATAGGAGACGGGAAAATGGAAGAAGAGAGGAGTTGCACTGACTTAGATTGCGAGTTTAAGACCAAAACTGAAGGAGGTGATGTGACAGTGATAGGGGAGGAGAGTGAGAAAGGAAGGAGAAGGCCAGTGGGGGATGCAGAGGGGTGAGGGATGGTAAGCTGCTCAGAACACAGGGGTTGGGGATGCACAGGATGCAGGGCATGGGAATGCACAGGATGCAGGGCATGGGGATGCACAGGACTCGGCAAGGGAATGCACAGGACTCAGGGCTTGGGGATGCACAGGATGCAGGGCATGGG
>VMRN01000158.1:258013-281447 GCA_010277015.1 Poeciliopsis turrubarensis | reverse complement strand
CAGGGCTTGGGGATGCACAGGATGCAGGGCAAGAGATACACAGAACGCAGGGCAAGGGGATGCACAGGACGCAGGGCGTGTGAAAGTGGGACATGGGAGATGAAGGCCGGCTGGGGACACAGCGGGGCATGGGATGTGGGATGCTGATGACTGGAGGCTGGCTGTGGGCACTTCGAGTTGTAGGGTGGTGAGACACAGGGAGAAGTGACCGCTGGGAATGAAATGATGATACTAGAAATTGATACATGAGAAGAGAGAGATAGAAGCTAGCTAAGCTTCACTGAGGTTAGAAGGAGAAGATTAGACAGGGAAATTCTAGAGGAGGGATTAAGACTATTTCTTTCAGAAACGAGATGCAGGAATTAGACTCACGGTGTGAAGGATAAAAGAGGCGGGTGATAGACAAGGTTGCTCTTGGAAGAAACCTGAAAATAAGGACATAGAAGCAGAAGGGGAAAAGTGACATCACGATATGGGGAAGGAGCATGTGATTATATAGAGTAAACCAACCACCACCAGTAAATTGCGCTGTGCTCATCTGGCACTGAGAGAAGCTACAAACATGGAGGAGAGATGCATGTGGTTATAAGAAGAGAATGCTGTAAATGAACAATGAAGCAGTTGGCGAAAGGCCGAGAGAATACCTGAAGACTGGTTGAACGTGATCTAAAACGCTGAATAATGTCATATATAGATTCTAGCCTCAATGTTATGTGAATGGGTGCTTGGAACGATGAATGAGCATAAAGAAATAAAAGCTAAGACTCAAAATAAATGGGGATGAGAAACTGAGGACAGAATAGGGAATAAAATTACAGTGCGTGACGTGAGATTGAGATTAGAAGTGGATGATTTAGTCCAATAATTGGAGGGACTGAATGAAGGCTGAGAGAGACAACTTACCAGGAAAGGTGTTAAAATGACCAGGGCTGTAACAAGTAGAGATGATAAAATTGATCAATACCAATGATGACATGAGGGGATAGGGGTGGTTCGGCTTAATGGTTCAGGCTCGACAGTTTATTGCGGAGAGCGACGATGAGGGATCGCTTGCAGAAATGACCCCTTGGGAAAGAGGATACAGCAGTGGAACAATTCCTGTAAAAAATACTGAGCAATCTAGAGGATGGGTTGAGTAGACCAGGGAATGACAGGATGGCCTGTGGAATGGAACCATGTAGATTTCAGACAATCTTGGATGAGAGATGAAACTTAGAAGTGCCAGAGCTTGAAATATCTTAATACGGGATGGTTTGGCGGAGAACGGCTCTGTCCAGCTACGCACAATGAATCTACGTAGCTGGACATATACAACATATACAACAAGATCGGTAGCCACAACATTCTGCTTCTTATAAGCTTACGATGCTGTATTATTAGCTTGTCATCTTTTAGCTAACATTATCTGTATCCATCAGCCTGCTCGACTTCGTCGGTTAGTTCGGGGGAAAAACTGGGCAAAGCTCTTTGCGTTTGCTGTTTGTTGCCATGATTCTAATGCAAGCCTGCACAGCTCGCACAGCAGCAGCAGGGCTTCGTCGTGGCCGCACAGGTGTAAACCCAGCGCAAGCGTCGCGGCGTTCATGTTGCTAAGGCAGCTCGGAAAAACGGGTTACGGCATGCTAACAATGGATTGAACCGTTTTGACTGCTAGACAGTGACAGAGGACACGAATATGGGAAGAGCGGGAGCCCATATGTATCAAATTTATATAGGAATAACAGAGTGTTGGCCGTTCTAAAATCTCGAATCACTGAGATAGTCAAAGACTCTTTAAATAAAACGCTGTGCAAGCAGGACTGGCCTTTTGAAAGCCTTTTGGTCGTTTTTATTCCTCCTTTTGACAATGTGAAATGTTTGACCTCCAGCAGATATTTTTTAAATCATCTGCAGGTTTTAGTTAAAATCATAGACATTGTCAAACTCCCAGGTGAAGTCGGTGGCGAAGGAGCAGGAGACGGTGGATCCCAGTCAGGCGAGAGAGCGGCGAGAGAAGCTGCTTGGAATCGTCGAGGCCAGGAGAAATTCTTTAGCAACTCAGGAGCATCTGAGGGGAAAGGAAGAGGTTGAGGACTCGGCTAAGTGGCTTTTATGACGGAAGTTAGAGGTGGAAGGACGAGGAATCACAAAGGAAAGGATCTGGTGAGACAACTGGGTGAAAAGCTGGGTGTGGATGAACGGATTGAGCTCTGCTGGAAAGCGGAAGACGCCATGGATGAAGGTCCTTATCAGCTGGGACCCGGACGGTGATTGGACATGACGTGTGTTGGACCAGCGTTGATTGGACGACGGTGATGAGCAGGATGCACTGGTTGGCTGATGCAGGTGGGGCGAGGAAGAGTCTTCCAGTTTGAATTTGCGCCTAGGCTTCATTATAAATTCATGGTTGGAAGGCCCAGTTGCTGACCCTTCTTCTACCATGAGCTGGGGATAATTGACCTCGTTTCTGCCCCACAGACCCTCAGGCTGAGGAAGACCACAGACCCTGCTGAGACCAAGATCACATTAAACAAACTTAATTCTGTTGGAATGGCCTGTAAATGTGACGGTGCTACTGGGCAGCAAGATTTTTTAACAAAGTTTTCTTCGACTTTGTTTGTCTCTTCTAGTGTTACATATCATGTACCGGTTTATGGATTTGTGCATGTTTGGAAACACAACTTGGTAAAGCATTTTAAATCTGTCTATTTTAATAAACTTTTTTTTTTCTTCAGTTTGACATTTAATAACAATACACTTCTCCCATTTTAGGTTAGTTAGGATAATTAAATTTACTGCTAATAGCAGAAAATTTAGATGGCAAATTTCATTTTGAGAATTGTTCTATGACTTTCTTGAAATTGAAAAATTTACATACAAAACTATTACTATGAGTAGAATTTGGATAACCCCAGACATACTTTCTTTAACAGAACAAGTATGTCTTTCAATATACCTCTGAATGTATTTTAAGACAACACCTCAAACTGCGTCCTTATGACACATCATACAAACGCTAAAAAGAAAAGAAAAAGAAAAATCTCAAGAAGGGAACAATAGAACTCTATAGAACCTGTGTTTTCGTGAGAGCTCTTTTGTTTTTTTACAACTTTCCTTTAATGCTCTGTAGACATCAACAGCTATGATTAGTTTTTAATTGTGAAATTAAATAAAAAGTATCACTGATTATTTTGATGTAATCAGTGAAAAAAACGAAAAACAAGACAGGATTTATATTTCCATCATGGCATCCTGACTGGTTGTCGTGGGAGATTCAGAACACTCTTGGTATGTTTTTGATGAGGAAATAATATTATAACATCATATAAAACTCCAAAAAATATATCTTACCTAATATTTCCTCTTGAAAAAAAAATGAAATGGTAATATTGCTGTTAATCTTGGCTAAAAAAGAAAATGTTTTACCTGATTGAATGTTAGATAGTAGGAAAAAATCAGTTTCTACAGTGTATGCAAATACATTTATTTAATTGCAAAAACATATTAAAATATATTTTAGTTTAAGAAATATTTTGATGCTGCATCATTACTTCTCTAAAGCTCTGATCTAACAGGCCTCTTTCTCTTCAACAAAGCAACTAAAGAATGAAAGTGATGGTAATTAGCAACTTCCAGCTCTTGCCCCAGAGATAAATGCATACATTAATTGTTTCAAATGTGCTGATAATGATCTTTATAAAAACTGCAATGCAGCAAAATGGAAGTGTGATACAAGGGAGGAGATGATGAGGGCGACTCTGCACAAAAAGCTTCAGGGTCAACTCCTACATTATACATGCATATGCCTCGTGTCTTTGATGTGTTTTTGATAAGAATTAGAGAAAGCATTGAGGTGAAGAAGAGAGAAGGGGCAAAATGTAAAAAAAAGTCTAATTTACTCAAGAATTATGTTTTACGCATGAGCTCACATCGGCATTTACCCCTTTTAGTCGGATAGACTGAAATAAAATGTAACCAGAACCCTTTATGTAAAGTGGCATCCAGAGAGCATTCACATCTCTTCAATTTCTCCACATTTTCTGATGTTTGTATTAAATTAAAACTTTCCTGAAAATGCAGACAACAGTTGTTTCCATTATAAATGTGCACAAGCTTGTGTAATAGAAATATCACAAAATCTAAAACATACCATAAAAATCAGATGTGAATACGTTTGTTCATGCAGTAAGTCAATACGAAACGAGCCATGCCATTATACTCCTAACACTTCCTGTCATCGTCTTTGGTGTTTCTACCAGTAGTAACATCTGGTTGTTAATCACAGGACTCAGGTGATTTCCATTGCAGTTTGTCAAAATACACATATTCTAAAGTCAGAAAAAACACCCGAAAAAAACTCTTTTAGGAAAGATGGACCTAAATCTAATGAGGCTTTCAAAAGCAAGAACTCAGAGTGCTGAAGACAAATGCCTGCCACGCGAATCACATAGGGGTTTGTTAAAACTGCTTTGTTGTGCTTTACAATGGTGGACCACTTTATGTTGGTCTGTCACATAAAATCTCAGTGAAAAACACTGAATTTAGTGGCGAATGAGGAGCTATCTTAGAGTGATGTAACATGATTCTTCAGAGAGGCAAACAAGAAGACGTCAAACTGTCTACCTGGTCTCTGTCTCTCCACATCAGCCTTTCAGTGGTCCTAAATGCTTCAAGTACGAGCCAGTTATCGTCTGTTTTCCCTGATTAGGTTCAGGGTGAACGTTTAAACATGTCCCAGCATGCATCAAGAAGCCAATGAATAGCAATGTGGCCTTGGCCTCTTCTATGCTCTGTGAGTGTGTTGCGCATAATATATTGCAGCAGCAGGACAGACGTAATTACCACAATCAGAGGAAAGGAGCATCAATCTCAGGTGAACCATGGGGAGTAAATGAAGCAGAGAGGAGAAGAAAGCAGAAAAGATGAATCTCTCAAGGAGACAGGGAAGAGGGCAAGCAGGGGAGGAGCTCCTGCATGGCCAGACTTACCCAAAATTGTTTTCATATCAGAAAATGGTTTCGTGAATGATTCTTCAAAGAGGAAAAAGCTGTCTCCCCTCTTCCTTTTAATACTCCTGTTCCTTTCTTCTGGACTGACATAAAACCTGGTAATTGTGTTTGACAGCAGCTATATTAATATGAATTTTAATCTGGTATCTCCTTAATGTCTCACAATTTAACTGGCTGGAGTTCTGCCTTAAGCAGCATCTGCTTAAGATGACTTTAAAGGGGCAGTATGAGGTAAAAGCAACAGTTCTTAGCTTTACATCATGCTATGATGTTATTCTTTCATCAAAAACATACCTGAAGCGTTGCCTTGATTCTTCATGCATGTTTGAGAAATCCTTTAATCTCTTGTTGAAATCATTCAGCTGTGAAAAACGACTCTCATACTCAGCTCCTTCAGACTAGCAAGCAACAGTTAGCAAACACCTGGTGGAACTACACATCCTCTGGTGAAACATGTTGTTAAAGGGTTAATAACATAGCCATGTTGTGATGACTTCCTGAAGGCGGAGTTTCAGAAGGAGCAGGAGTTTTTAAAGAGACAGAGACCCAATTTCAAGGCATTAAATTAAAAAGTCACAATGCTTTTAAGTCACATTTGATATATATTTTTAAAACAACTGAAGGTAACATATATACTGTAGAATACCACTATATGGCTAGAAATCACATAATACTACCCCTTTAAGAATAAGCATATACATATGAGAGTATTCACTCATATGTGATGAATTCACCAAAAATATTAGTGGATATTAACCAGCCACACAGTGGATTGTTGTCCCTGTGATTCCAAATGGTATTTAATGTCAATGCAACTCCTTTAATAAGATAATAAGAAAATACAATATTTTTCCCAAAGGAAAATTCAAATATTATCATAACTCAAATCATTCCAGCATCTTTCAAAACTCGTTGTGAGGGCTGTGTGCAGGAAGAACCTCTAGTGGCAGTCAGCTTCGCAACAAAAGTGAAGAGAAGAGGCCTCTGACTAGAGACTATTACTGAATGATGATGTCATGAATGTTATGATATGGTAACAGCTCAGCTTGTGGGCAGCAAAGATGTTTTTTCACAGAAACATGTTCTGGATGACACCATCAGCTGTTGACAAGCACTGCTGATCAAACTCATCTGTTGTTTCTCCTGAAATCTGTCAGGCCGTATGGTCAGAAACCAGACAGAAACGTTGGAGTCTGGGTTATGATCCTTGCACCTTGTTCAGATATAATGTAAGATTTTGAGATCCATCATTTCCAAGTTGTAAAAACTGAGCTTGTTACAATGGCTACTAATCAACAGAACTGTCCAAAAGTAAAAAAAAAAAAAAAAAAAAGTAAGACCAGAAATCCTTCCAGCTGCACAGTATCCAAACCCAACTGTGACAAAAACCATTGCCATAGCCAAAAATGAACAAATGTTAGAATGTAACAAAGCTATATCCGTGACGGTCCACCGCATAAGCAGAGAAAACTCATGTTATGGAATTCTTCAGTCGAGGGATTGGTCCATAACCTTAACATGTGAATACCAGAGGTTCACGCTGTCTATTTACCTCATTCTATGGAGTCATAGCTATATATTCAACTCTACCTATAAACTGTCTATGCATATTTATAACTACATTTTGTCATCTATCTTACAGCATTCATTACCTCTTTCTTTCTACCTCTATCATTCATTGTACATAGCAAACCCCCGGTATGCAGCCTACACAATCTACATCTATACCTGTACACCAGGGTTCCTGAAATCCAAGTCTCAACGACTGCAACTTTTAAATGTAATTTCTGCTTCAACACACCTGAGTCAAATAATGAGGTCATCAGCAGAACTCTGGACGACTGGACTGCATAGTGAGGAGGACATCCAGTCATTTGATTCAGGTGTGTTGGACCAGGAAGACATTAAAAAGTTTCTGTAAAACTACAAGATTTTATGCTAATCTTCCAAATAAAAAATAATAATGAAACAGTTAATATGCTAAGTTATGTTAGGGGCTGCATGTAGTGCACCACTCCATTTGAAAGTTTTACATGAGGGACAATTTTGAGTAAAGTTTGGTGAGTTTTTAAACACATTAAAAACGTGATTTTGTTCAGGCCTAAAAAATGAATATGTTCCTGGTATCCTCCCTGTGTTTCTCTTGATCTGAACATCAGATTTCTCCATTCTGAACACAGGAAAGACTGTCACATTAAGCATGTTGGTAAGAAGTAATGAGCCGCTGCTCACTGTTTTGGGCGGGTGGAGTAGATGCAGTCATCTGCACCCTGTGGACACATAACTCTCACGCCCTCTGCTTGAACAAATTTGCTGACAGAGCAGCTGGGATGCTACCAAGCTCCTGATGCCTCCCACCAGAGCTGCGTCCACCTCCCAACACTCACTAGCTCTCTCCATCCCGACCCACCAGCAACACCGCAGGCAGTCTCTCTTCAAAGATGGAGCCATCCATATCAGGTCAGACCCAAAAAACATAAAAAAATGCATTTTTTTATAAAACATTTTTGATGCATATGTCCCCCAGGAGGTGTGGCAATATTATAGCAGACTTTCTAGGCGGGGTCCATAAAGGCCTGTTTTTCTGGATTCAGCCTCCTAAACAGTTTAGAGCGAGTTTCCACTGGGAGCTCAGAGAGTTTTTCTGCTGAAATAGAGATTACTGGCCGGAGTGAAAAAAGACAGAAAGATGGTAGAAACTATCATCCAAAGTCTAATTCCCCAGCTGCTTCCCTAGGGGCTGCAGGGAGGCTTACATGTAACATCCAGTTATTGTGAGAAGGAGAGAAAAAACAAAAAGGAAATGGAAAGAAGGAGGAAAAAGGAGGAAAAAGGGGGGAAATGACTACAACAGGATAATTTGGGAGTGGAATGAAAAAAAGGGAAAGAAAAGAAATATCTTCACCAGAAACATGGAGGGTAAATAAACCCAGGAGAGCGTCGTTTTTTTCCTCCATTGGTCTTTAATCAAGTGTACTTCTATTTGTCACAATGAGAAATTCATAAAAAATCTCCACTCCTTCTGAGGCTGAATTATGAGACAAAACCTCTGCGTGCGATTTTTCATGAAAAGCACAATCCACTAAACACAGAGAGCATTTTTCTTATCTGGTTCCAATCAATACCAAGAGAAAAAAGACAAAACTGGAACATAATGACAATTATGTAACAGAAGTTTAATGAAAGGCTAAGGTACTAGTCAGAATGAGAACAGCTTTTATTTCGGCCTTTTAGCATCAGAAATCCATTTTCTAAGTAGAGTGCATATGAGATACACATATGGAGAATGGCAAATGCTCTTTTGGGGGTTTTCTAGTTCTAAACACCTGCAGGGTAAAGCTTCCACATATTCCTTGATTTAATACAGCTGAAGGTCAGCTATACTGACTGACCTTCAGGTTGAACATGAGTTTTCACATCTTACCATATATTCTCAGTTGTTTTAGGTTTGAACTTTGACTAGATCATTCTGTCACATGAATGTCCTTTGATCTAAACCACTTCATGGTGTCTTTGGCTCACTGAAAAACAATTGGAGTGACATTTACTAAAGATAAACTGCAGGGTTTTATATTTAGACTTTTTCAAGTGAAAATTAGTTTATTTTTCTTAGAAGTAAGATGTGATTTTAACAAACAGGTGTCAATTTTACTTTCACATTTGTACAAAATGTTTTGCAAGTAAAATTTACTTATTAGAATATAAATATATTACATCAGGTTCTCATTCTACTCAATTACATTATATGTACATTGTTAAGTTTGGAACTTGTTAAAATAATTTAGTTAATATACCTGGTATGATAGATTTATATTACTTCTCTTAAAGGATACAGATTTACTACCTAATTCAAAGTAAAAATAAATATAGAGTGTCATTATGAACAAAAGTGCTATCTTAATAATTTGTTGTAAAAAGTTGCATTTCTGGTAACATTTTCTTTGCATGAGACTGACATGACACTGTCATAAACATGACATCATCTTTCATGACTTTTGTCATGAAGTGTCATTTGGAAAATTATGACACTTTTAATGCAAAGTTGCTTTATAAATTTACACGCTTTAAAAGTGCCAACTTTTAATAGAATTACAAAAATTGAAATTACAGAATAAATTATCTGTGGGAACACTCCATTTCTGAAAAAAGTTATGTTTTTGAGATGTATTCCGAAAACCTGCAATGGAAACAGTTTTATCGTATCACACGAGTCATGTGATCAACAACTGAATGTTACTACTGGTAGAAACAATGAGGAAGACGGTAGGAAGTGGTCGGAGGATGATGCTTTGCTTTTGTTTTTGTTTTTCAGATCACATGCAGATAGTTCATAAAATGTTTTGCTCACATTTGTAAGAGAAAAGCAGCTCATGATGCGTACGTAACACAGCATGTGTACTGAATTATAAAAAAAATATTACATCAACAATTTTAAAGTCCATCTCTTGTGTTTTGCTTTTAAAACATAAAGTTTTATAAAACCTTCCATGAAAAGCAGCAAAATCAGACATTCGAACACCACAGCAGTTTAAGTGAACTCACTTTCATTTTGGGATTCTAAAGATTATTCTGTGTGCGTGTGTGTGTGCGTGTGTGTGTGTGTGTGTGTGGCTCTCCGATGAATGACAGAAATCCCTCTCCATGAGCGCCACCCTCAGGTCACTCAAGGTAACAGCAATTCGTCAGTGGCGACCTATGCTGAACCACCGACAGCACAGAGCCAATCAGAGCAAAGTGTACAGGTAAGACATGAAGGTGTTTTTGACCAGATGTTTTTGACTGGATTTATATGAAGAGTCAGAACTAAAGAAATAAAATGAAACTGAACCATCGTCATCATCAAACGGTTATTCAGAAATGAACTGTGTGAACAAATACACCAAGAAGATTTATAGAACTGTAAGTCTCCCAAATGTCCATAAGACATTACCTAAAGTAATTTAGTTTACGTTAAATAGTCTTCATGGGATGGGCCATCAGGCTTATAATACACTCATAATACACACCGCGAGCTAGCAGTTGGATTTTTGCGCGCTCCCTGTTAAGTGCATCAACTATAAAAACTACAAACACATCTTTCTTTCAGGAATAATTTTGTCTTGCCAGTGCTTGCAGTCCTGCTTATTAAAACAAAAAAATATATATACTTTATATATAACAAATTGATGCACTAGAATCATTAGCTATACACTCCAAAAACATAAAATCTTACCAAGTATTTTTAGTCTAGTTTCTAGTGCAAATGTAATAGTTCACCTGAAATAACATAAAACTAACTTATAAGTAACTTTTCAGCGAGATATAGGCGCTTGTTTTAAGTTAATAATTCCTTAATACTGATTCAAAAAATTGTTTTGTTGTTCACCTCATCTTCTCCTTGGCCTCCTCGCAGCTCTCAGAGACAAAATAAATACCCAGGAAGGAGGTGATGGTTGCAGGTCGTCTTTGGGTCAAACATCTTCACACAGGCTTTATCAGACAGAGCATGCTGGGGGAAAAAAAGACTGATCAATTATCTTACCATTAATAAGTACCTATTTTTTTAATATAAAAGAAGAGATCTAAGAACAAAACCCAGAGGAACTCCACAAATTATAAAATGGAATCAGTTTCCTGCAGCACAAGGTCACAGTCCTACCCCTGTTCACAATGTGTGTATGTGAACAATGTGTGTGTGTGTGTGTGTGTGTATGGGGGTGCGTGTGTGTGCGTGTGTGTGCGTGTGTGTGTGTACTGATTAGTGCTGAACAGAACAGGTTTGAGGACAGCTTTACACTGCCTCCAGTATATCCATTATTTTATTTTAAGGCACCTTGCAACCAAAATAGACTGAGTGCTATTGGCCTCTGGCTGCATCTGGAGGCTCACAGCAGCACTGATGGGCCAGCACTTCAAACAGTTCCTTCTGGAACAGATTATTAAAGTCATCAGAAAGCCTGTATCTGTGGGAGGTTAACCTACTGAAGACACCAGACAGTCGTGGAATGTGTGGATCAGAAAGCGCTTTACTCTTGAGGTTCACTAACATCTACATCTTCATTTGTAGGAGGCTTTGATATTCAAAACTCAATAGGGATTTAGAGTGACTGAGCATGACAGAGATAAGGACTTTTGAAACCTATTCAGCCAAAGGCTTAAATGGGATACTTATTCAACACTAAGCTTTTCAGTTTGGCCCTGGGTTTAAAGATTGATTGAATAAATTATATACCAAAGTCTTGGGACATGTAAAACACACTGGCTCATTGTTTTCATACTCCAGAACCAGTTAAGTGTGTGGCTTCAGTATGACATGAAGGGAGCCTGTCATAATGTGAATGTGATGAAGTTTCTCACCACTCTGACAAATTTGATATATTTGCATTTGAAGGTAAACTACTGTTGGCCTGCCTTTAATCTAGTCTAAACTACAAAACATAGACTCTTCGAACCTGGTCTAGATTGTTTTGCACTATTAGAATGATTGAAAATCCGGTTTATGATTATAACATTCATTGGGTTTGTGAATGTCCAGTAAAGGTCGTTTTCAACACTTTTTTTGGCTCTGGGCCACACCAGAAGTGCTGCTGCTTGAAACTTTGACGTTATCCATTGTTCATTTTTCTACATTCGGAGCAGAATATTACAGCCTCCATTTGTGATTTTTGAAATATTTAATTAACTTTTGTTTTATTTCCCAGAAAAGAGTAGAGTAATCCCAAAAGGTAAGATGAGGCATAAAATAAATTAAAAAATATACACTGACTAGCAGTTCACAAGTAGTCATAGTCATACTACTTTAATTCACAAATAAAGCAGTATTTATTTGCAAAATGGAGATTTTTAGTGTATATTGCTAAATGTATTAAAAGTACTAAAAGCGATAGGTTTCTTACGAATTTGCCATAGTGAGTCTATGAACTATAAAAAACACCAGTAACATATCGTGTTCTTCTGCTTTTGAAAAATCTTCTGTTATTATGAAAGCTTAATAAATGACATCCTGATCCACATGCAGTCATGACAAAAGGCATTTTGAATGTGACTATTTAGCTTGTAGTATTGGACAGTTGACAGTAAATAAAAAATGACGAAAAATCCACAACCTGTTGAACATGAACAAAGTGTTGCTGTTGAGTCATTTTGCAAACAGTGAACATGGATTGTAGCCTATTTCCATTGGAAATGTACACAAAACTTTGTCAAACACCACAATTTTTCAATGTTGAAAAATTGTGGTGTTTCCATTAAATAAGAGACGTGATTAAAATCGTGATTGTTTGTTCACACAAACAAACATAATTAAAAAACTTACCTAAAAACCATCTTAGCCTTTTTTTTTTTTATCAAAGTGTTTGAGTGTTTCCATTAATTTAGGTTCAAAATGTCCAATTACAAATTATATGGAGAGGCAGCTAACGTGCTCTGCTAAAATGAATTTCATCACTAAGGCGACTCTCACTGTAGCACCATGGTGCCTCCTGGGGCCGCCTGCTCTCTGCAGGTCTCCTTTTGTTGTGTTCCTCACTAGTTTACTCTTAGAGACATAGATCCATTCCAGTCTGAACACTCATGCAGCTGAATGAGGTTAGAACACCAGTGGATATGATTGTTGTGACAAGGTCAGCTCAGCAGATAACATCAGCTAACAGCTTGAGCTGATGGAGATGTGCCTTGAAATGGAGCACATGCTGGAGGCAACGCACCGAGTGCTTACGCATTTGGAAAGTCACTTCAGCAGTACATCAGAGCACTAAGAGATGGTTTAATCAAGTTACTGTCAGAAATTATTTCACCTCCTACAGAAACCAAAATGGGTCACATTTGGTTTCTGGAATTTTTGGAAGGAATTGTCAAGCAGCACAGAGCAGAATGAGTCTTAAACTGGCCCTGTGTCAGCTGCATCTTTTAACATGAAAAATAGATTTTAATAATGCCAGATGTACATTTGGAACAGTTTCTAACCTTTTTAAGTTTTTCTTAATTCCCCTCGGAAAAGTATCAATACACCTTTAACATTTTGTAGCATTCCAATGTGTAATTTATTAGGACTTCATGCACAATGTGCACAATATCTCCACAGTGAAACATGGTGGTGGCAGTATAAAAGAGTGCAGAATCTAGTCAGCAGTGATTGCAAGACAGATTAAGCAGATTTTTTCCATAACTGGAAAAAATTTGAAAGCACCTCTGGATAATTTCTAAATAAAAAAACAGAGCGTGTACAACCTGTCATCACACAAATACATTCTTTGTTATTCGAACTGAAACCAACTTAGGAGGCGCAAAGTGAACAAATGTGAGGCTTAGAAACCAGGAAAGCATGAAATTCCCTGAACAGAGTTCACGGGTTTGATTTCTACCAGGTTTGGTTGATCAGCAGGCGCTGAATGCTTTTCCCACAGCTCCTTAAACAGCAACAGCACACAAAAACCTTGATTAAAGCCTTGTGTTGTAGCTGTAGCAGCTAGTAGAGATTTTCTGTTCAGGAAAGAACTCACACACACACACACACGCACACATGCAGCTCCACACACACGCACCCCCTACACACACACATTTTCTAACAAAAGCTGGTTTTTGCCTACAGAAAGCGTGTGCTCTTGCTAAGAAAAAGTTTCCTAAATGTTGGTTGGAATTTTTCATCTATTAAAGATTATATGATGGTTTTTATTATGAGTGGTTTAGAGAAAAACACCACACATTCAATCTCCTGACACCTGACTTGTTTTGTAGTTGTATGATGCATAAACATCATAAGTATTGTAACAGTCTGAGATGTTATTTCAGAAATAAAACAGCAAATAAAACCCTGCTGGTGTTGAATTGCTATTGTTACCACTTCAAAATCCAACTTTCAGGAGAAATTTTAACCTGAAAGATGAATATTGAATTCTTGCTTTTATATGCACCATGAGTCATAATGTTACCATGGCACTGCCAAAAATGAATAATCAAATCACAGCTTAAATGCTGAGCATGTGCAAAAAACTTGTGAATTAAACCAGTAATCACACTTGTCATTTGGTTAGAGCTCTCAGATTAGTAACACTCTGTTCTCGGTCCCAGTGCTGGGCTTCAGTGGTGATGTGATGATCACATATGGTTCTGGCTGTATGATGCCTTGGAACTACAAGAGTTCCTCAAACGACTGAAACCAGTTGCTAGAAAATATCCAAAGCTGGATATGTTGCACAGTATGATATTTAATAAACTTTGTCTTACTACTCTGTTTTTTTTTGGTGTTTTTTTTTTTTTTTTTTTTTTTTTGGTGTTGCCAGATTAGAAGTCTTAAACTTCCTCTGATAAACCCTCCAGACTGACACCCAGGAGAAACTTCATCAGCTGTGAGAAAGAAATCCAATGGCTCATTTTGAGTCAATGATTAGGCAAAGTCCAGCCAGCCTATGACAATATTTAAATGAAGTCACTTGTATCCAGAATAAGGCTGGAGCAAAGCACCAGCCCAAATGCTGCTCTGCAACTATAAGCAGATATAAACTATATGCGAAATGGATATTTTCAAGAGCTTATTCATTTTTTACTGGATCCAGATCGTATCATTGGTGTTAATGTGCAGATAAACTGAATCAAATGGTTTTTCAGTACTTTCTCTACCACAACAAACTGGAGCAGGACCCACATTATGGCATAACGCCCCATTACAGCTCTGTTGCCTTAACCTACAAAAAACCCATACGAATGTTGAAAACACCTGAATGAAGCAAAGATCTTTTTCTGAGAACCTCGGTCATAACTCAGCTGCTTGAATCACACCGAGGCAGACTGAAAGTCAAGTAAAGACCCCAGATGAAACCTGGTGTCGCTTAACCAGTCACCCTTTTCTTATTGACTACAACTTGACTTCCTGTTGCTGAGCAACACGAACAGGAATGGAAGCAAAGCACCAAGTTTGTTGAGAAGAACTTGTCTTGTGAAATCATCCAATGTACCTGCAGCACAAAGGAGACACAGTTCCAAAACCTCCCCAGATCCATTAAACTCTTTTGGACCAGACCTGAGGCGGTTGAAGAGACTTGCCCAAAAACACAACAACGAGATGGACGCTGTGGGGGTTCGAACCGGCAACTCCCGATTGCAGAATTAACTCCTACTGCTTTTGTCACCATTGCCCCTAAATCAAGGGTAAATATGCAATGCACTCTTTAATAGCCACAGAAACTATTGAATGTATTAAAAAATATGAATAAAAAATGAATAATGGTAAAACTCCATGTTTTGGATCATGAATGTAAAACATGAGCTCATTTATCCACTTAAATCTTGTGCAGAATCTCTGCAGACCGCCTGCCTCCTCATGGCCTCATTTGACTGGAGTAATTATAACATCTCAGAATTAATATGACAATGATGTATTGAAGATGAATGCTAAAAGTAGCAATTGAAAATGACCTTGCCTTATTAGATTGCAGGAGTCTTGGATGAGTCCACAGAGCTGAAGTGAGAGTGGAAGGTTGAGACTGACATCAGTAATAGGAGACTCCCTCCAATCTCTGCCTCCTCTGGGCTAAAAGGCTCAGGAAATGATCCATCTTATTTTGGCGCCCGGGAAGGAAAGCAATATGCAAATGTCTTAGCGGTGATGTGCACGGCGGCCGGGCGTTATTGAGGCCTGATTTTCACATTTCTCCAGCTTGCTCATCTCAGCGCTGCTCTGCGCCCCAGCCACCCAAACGCAGGGCAAGTGGCAATTCTCACTTATTTGTGCTCCGCCCGAACCACCCAGCAGACCATGAAATGAGTTCATTTCTCCGCACTGAGATGCAAATAACTGGTGCTACAATAATATCACATCCTGTCATAATCAGTTATGCATTTTGAAAAGGAGGAAAATGTGTCGTATCTGTCACTTCCTCCATTTGTCTCCTGCTAAAAAGAACTGTCTTCTGATACAAATGTATAAAACAGGTTTGGCAGAATAAACTCACATTGTGATGTTGTTCCACCATGTCATTACAAGGATTCATGTTGCTATCAAAAGCTGTTACGCAGTGGCGACACTGCAGTTGTTATTCATCTCTAAGCTTTTAATGTCATGAGTTATTCTTTTATCTGCCGTTTTGTTCA
The DNA here is from genome assembly GCA_010277015.1 of Poeciliopsis turrubarensis. Lineage (NCBI taxonomy): Eukaryota > Metazoa > Chordata > Actinopteri > Cyprinodontiformes > Poeciliidae > Poeciliopsis > Poeciliopsis turrubarensis. Next base: position 265,392 of record VMRN01000158.1, on the reverse strand, counting down.
ACAAATACAACACAGTGATGATTTGTGACAAATAGTCATTATCTTAGAGTGTGCCTGTCTGTTGAGCATGTTGTTTCCATGGACACTGACCAGAACCCTCAAAGTCCCAGATTCACTGTGGCTAACACCAATATACATGCACTCAGATTGACAGTGAAAAAAGTGAGGCTGACATAATAATATAAATAATATTAACAGTGAAAATCACTGAACCATAGAACATGGAGAATTTTAAAATTCTCCATGTTCTTATTCAGCCATATGGTGCTGAATAAGATGTTTTCTGTATTTTTTGTGTAATTTGTTGAATATTTTTGTGTAACTGAAATCTGAGCTGAATAGCAGATTTTTGGAAGGTATTTTAAGTTTATTCTACTTTCTGCTCCTTTTCATTCATTATTTCTTTTACTAACTACATCATCCATTCATATTCATCACTGAGTTAATAAAATAAAAAATAAATTAAATGAAAAATTATTTAAGGCATCTTAAAATTGGACCCAAGGATGAACCAGATTGGTTGACTTCCAGAATTCTCTTACTAATATCCTGGCAGATTATTTAAATTTTTATATAACGTCACACAAAAAAGCAAATTGACTTAAACATTCTGAAATAACAACTTCTTCAAAGGTTTTGCAATCTTCATGAAAACTTTGGAATTTGAACGCAATAAAAAAAAAATATTATTTGTTCTGTTTATTAAAAATATATTTATTTTTTTCCATTTCTGCGTGATCTTAAACTAGAAAAGCTTGGTATTGTGGAAAACATTTTTGTTGACTTATTCCATGTAAATATTATCCTGTTCTATAAGCCTTGGATTGCTCCTGTATGCAATTTTTACAGATCACAGCTTTTGGATTTACATTCATAATAAAAAAATATGAAAAAACACAATGTGTAATTTCTCCATGAGACAGAAGAATCTTGGCCTGTGGATGAATTTGACAAGGAACAGCATTATAAATTGGTCCTGCAGGGTCATGTGATTTCTTTGAGCCATAACCTGACAATCATACTTGAGAGAAATGTCAGTCTCCAGATATTATGCCGCTTGCCTATAAATGGAAAACGCCACATTTTCCCAGCTGTGTTATCTTCTGCCCACAGATGCACCGAGAACAAACTGAAACAGTTCATTTAGCGACAAGAAGTAAACTATTTGTTTTAATCATCAAATAAAGGGCGGAGTTATTGAACTGAAATATGTGTGGTGATATTATAGCGCTAACCAGCTAAGCTGCTTAGTGATGAATTCCAAACAGCCTGAGGTCACATAGAGTCCAATAACAATGGATGTGGAGATATGCATGGGAAATCAGAGGGGAGTGGAAATGAATGCACGCTCATTATAGCTCGCTGGTTTTTCTGAAATTATGGGAGGACGAGACACAAATAAGAGCGGAGCAGATGACGGCGCTGCCTGGTAGGAAGCTCTGAGTCTGCCTGAGATGCAGCTTTATCTTTGAAGCAGAAGCAGCTTGTCAGGTGCATGCTGTTCATAAGGTGGGTGTGGAGAAAATCACACCCAGCTCTCTGTTAGCAGATACTTTGGCATTACTGAGACATTACTCCTCCTTTTGTATTATGATAAAAAAGATATAAGAATATCTTAAAGGACTGTTGATCAGCTACAGATGTACTGAGGATCCAACAAAAGCTTTTATGAGTTAGCATTAACACAACTAAAGAACATAGTGAGGTTTTTCTCTAACTTTAGAGACTGTCTTAACATCTTTACATTGAGGAGATTATCATGGAGCAATGTTGCACCATGCGCAGGGTGTAACACTACACTAAACAAAAACCAAAGAAACTAAACTTAACTCTATTTTTCAGTGTTTTTCTGGTTGAGGGTCTTACAAAAAGACTTCAGTGTTTTCAAAGGCAAAAGACAAACAAAAATACTTCCTACATAGCTCAAAAATTGAACCCCTGAGAAAACTGAACTGAGAAACTAAAACTACAGTCACTAAACTCTGTAAACGGCCACAAAATACTGCATCTTAAGTGCTGAAAGATTTTCTGCTGAGGTATAAGATTTTTGCAAGATTTTCCCTCTTTTTTTTATATTTCATTTGTAACATAGCAAAAGTTTCATATCTTTTTCTTTAGAATCTAAACGCAAAACAAACTTATGTGCAAAATGCCAGAGGAAAAACGAGTCAAACATGGCTTCTGTCCCTTTCGACATAAACATATAGAACCGTTTTATAAGAAAGACAGAATAAAAACATCCAAACTATTTGAGTTATATTCACTGGTTGATATCACCACCATGCACCATTTTTAACCAGTTTTCTGCACCAAAAAATTAAGTATGTATAAAATTGTTTCACTGAAGCTCTTTAAAGGTGTACATATCTCCAGTGTTACATTGACGTTTTTTAATGCATGAACAATAGACCAGGGGGTATTTGCTAATTATTTTACAATACCTCATCCCAGGCAATACTTTAACTAAAATAACATATGGGTCTCCGTTGATTGCTCATTATTTTCATAGATTTTAATTTCTGTTTACTTCTGTCAACATTTACAGCACACACACAAAAAAGCTAAATTAAAGCTTATTTTATAACATTTTTAAAGTCAAATTCCATTTCCAATTCTTATTTGTTGTTCTGGGGAACAATTATTTCTGAAAACAATGTATAAATTCTACACAAAAAATTATCATTCCATATTTTATAAAATGACTTGAAATCTAAAGTAAAGGCTTCAGACTCTAGTTAGACTAGACTTGTCTGGATCTTGTACATCTTTCTTTGGGTCTTGTCTTTATTCTTGACTGGATCTGAACTTTCTTAAAAAACAACTGGTTCCCATCTTTTATGTTTTGGTTTGTAGGAGTTTAAAAATGGTTCCTTAGCCTGCTAAAATTGTTGGCCCCTAAATGTCCCATTTTAGTATATTTCAGTATTTTCCACTCTGATAAAGTTCTCCAGTCCCGACAGGACCTGGAAAGAAGAGATTAACAGAGGGACATCTGAGTAAGGTGAGGTTCTGTTGCTGCATTAAGATACCACAGGGAGCAACATGAATCAATAGTCTGCAGTGATGTCAGCGCAGTTGTCACCTATTCCTCCCCTCGTTCATTCATCATCAGCAGGTGTTTCCACTGAACACCCATCTGGACCTTCAGTTAGTCAGACAGCAGCACCTGCTGCACAGCAGGGATAACTGAGGCGAACCGTCTCAGTTATTTCACAAACTTCATTGGCTTTTAATTAAAAGTGGCAAAAAAGGAGAATTTTTCTTCAACAGAATTTGAGATGGTCTCAAGTGATTTGCATGTACTGGTGTGTAAAACCTGACAAAAGTAGAGAAAATAGTTCTGTCCTTCCCTAAAATTCCTTGGTGCTGCTTGTTTTGGGCGAACATTTCCTGCATGCTTCCACCCTCTCAGAGATTAGGTGTTATCTTCCCCTGCACTGTGCATCATGCCGGTGATAAAGAGACCTTGAGAATGCTCTATCTTACAGGTGATAAAGTTCCTGTCCGCTCGGTTCTCCCATGTACTGCTGGGCTCATCCTTCACTTCACAATTTAAACTTTAAGTCCTCAAACTGTCTCACTGATGCAGATCACACTGAACGTTTTTGGCACACAAGCAATCCCCAAACTCAGCCAAAGGCTTTGGTTTTGTTGTAAGGAGCTAAAGTGATGTAGTTCATACAGTAGCTGCGTCTCCAATTACCTCAAATGCATTTCAAAAATAAATTCTCTCAAGGGAAAAGCTCATTTAGAAAAATATATTTATATCTATATTCTGCTGATGTTGATCAAAACAATTTTTAATAAATAAAATAAGACATGAAATTAAAATCACGTATGAATAAGCTAGTCCAAGTAATAAGTCATTAAAAAATCTGGCAGTAATGGATGTAAAACATTTACATCCAGATTTATTCATGGCACTTGTGTGATGCAAAAAGTGTTTCCATTGGAATTGTGTGAAATACATCAATAAAAAAAATTCACTGCATTCCCGCACAAAAGCCTTTTATCAAAAGGTGTTTTGAAAATGTTTCACATTTTATTTTTGTAACATCAATTTGATCAAATCTCAGAAACGCAGAGAGGAAAACCTCGTTACTGTCAATGATCAGACATTCTCAGTCTGATTGCCGTGTTCATGGTTGTTTCTTCTCTAGTCTCAGACAGATATCTTTAAAAAGCATGACACCCCACAGCATCATACTGCCACTACCATGTTATAGTGTTTCAAGGATGCTGGACACATCTGCTTGTATCTGATGTCTTTTCTGCTCTAAAATCAGACAACACACGCGATTTGAAATGTATTTTAATACAGGCTGCCAGTTTTATTTTTTTAGGTTCTCCAAATAATAAAACATGTGACAGGATGAACTCGGCTTTTGAGTGCAGCAGAACGTGTTGATGTCCTGTTCCTCTGACTCTGCTTTTCCATTTCACACATGATTTCCACATGTACACTGTGAGCCTGAAACCCTCAGACTGAAAATGAGTCATTCTTCAGTTCTCCTGGTGTTTGTTGTGTCTTCTTGTATTTACATGTTCATGATTTCTCCTGAGTGTCTGGCCAGCTGCTACTTTTCTTCTACTGTGATGTGAGGCACATCTGAGTTTAACTTGGGTTTTGTCCTACATTTTATCTGTGTACAATGCTGCCTGTGTCTCTTATTTGTCATGATATTATTTTTTTCATATTACTTTCAGCGAGTTCTGAAATCTCTCACCACTGATTATGCACCAGAAACTAAGGCAAACACTTAGGAATAAATTAGAAATAATCAGCTTTTCAGGTAAATCCCAAGTATCTGTAGATGACACAAAGCTACAAAATCCTCCCTGAGGAGCCAGCTCTGTGTTAAAAAAACATAGTACGATCACCAAATTATTAAGTTATGGATTAATGGAGTTAGAGTTGTTTAAAGTTTATTTTTCTTACTTTTTCTTCAATGTTATTTTCACCTTTTTACAATAAAATTTGATCATGTTAAAACAGAGCTGGATTGTAGTTTGGAATATTTTATGTGAAGCACCAATTGCAGTGTTTCTATTAAACATGAAATGAAATTAAAACCACAAGACAATAAGATTGTTCATGCAGTAAGACATTAAAAACATGCGCTGTCGTCATCCTCCTACCACTTCCTGTCGTCTTCTTTGTCATTTTCTCCAGTAGTGTCAGATGAGTCCAAGCATTAGACTCATGTAGCACTAGGCCATCATAAAGTGTCCTCTCCAGCACTCAGCAAGTGACTAAACCTAATTGCGCTGACCAGTAGATAGACAAGAGCCAATCTGTATGCTAAGTTTTCCTGTGCTGCTTCTGAAATGACAGTTATTATCCACATTTCCATTTTATCTCCAGCTAAAATAACGCCAATAAATCTTCTCTGCTGTCAATAATTACACAGTGAACTTCAGCGAGGCGTTTGTCCTGGAAAGTGATCTGCTCACAGCAGAGAAGGGAAGAAGATGACATTGAAAAATGAGGCTCCCTCCAACACATAGATGAACAAACAGAGCATGCATCATAACTAAGTGATTTTTGGTTGTTTGTGCACTAATGTTATCCTCACTCACTGAAGAACATGATTATGTGTGGAATGCACAGGCAGTGTGAGAGTGTGCTTCTGCTCGCCGGGTCTATCTGAGTTCATCACGTTGAAAGATGCCAACAATAGAAGTAATAGCTGTCATTGAGGTTGACTATGTTCATAATTTAGCCTTTGTTTGGTTTTGATAGGACCTTTGTCGGGGCGCTTATAAAACTATAAAAACGACAATCAAAATCATTAACAGTAAAAACCACAAACTGTAGTTTTTTTTCCTCTGGTTTCCGTTGTGCTTAAAATCACATTGAATGAAACAAAGCAGGTAACCATGATCATAATCATTTTCAGTTTAAGTGTAAATTTGCTTAATTTAAAGCATATTCACATTATGTCCCTGACAATAACACGCTTAGTTAAAGAGTTCACAGAGGTCAAATACCAAGGTCAAAACTCTAGTGTGCTTCATTTACAAACTCCTCCCTTCACTCAAGCCTCCCAGGTGAACGCCGCCGCGGAAACATGTAGGAGGAAGTGATATAAATCATGCTGACCTGATAACTCCTCACTTCCTGTGCTACGTTATTAACAGGAGCAATCAGGTGAACTGCTTTACAACAAAATGAGAGGAAAAAGAAAAGGTTTAAAACTTTAGGTGTAATGAAACAGAGTAACTGTTGTGTCTTTGGGGTCATTTGTTTTCTTTGTGGGTTCTTCTGCGATTGCTTCTCACCTTCGAGCCAGCAGATGGTGCCAGACTCACCCTCCTGGAAGTTGTGTGTCGTCACTGAGCACACCTGAACCTGATCAGCTCATCAAGCAGGAGTACAAGAGGAGCTGACTGCCAGTAACGGTGATCCCTCCAGACACCCTGGATCCTCCTGGTGTCGATCCAATCTGCTTTTCTAATCGAGACCTTCCTCGTGACGCCGTGGATCGAACCCACTGGTTGCCCGAATTTCCAGACTCGCCTCCTCAGTCTGATCACAGGTTCCTCCTGGATTCCTTGACTGTCAGTCTCACCGCTCCTCTGTCCCCGTTGAGCCTCAGCCTACCTGTCTGCCCTCTGACTCACTCCTCCGTTGCCTTCTGGACTATTAAGTCAGTCGCTAAGCACTGAATCACCTGGACCCACAAAGAGACAAAGACCCTGGACATTGCAGTTAACCCTCCCAAAACAACAAACCTCATCTCCACAAATAAGCTCATTACATTTTTCCAGTTAGCACGCCCATCTCCGACAGCTTTGAACTCACCATCCTGCTCTGCCTATCATAGTGTGCTGATTGCTCCGTGAACCCGATCCTCCACTGGATCCATTACTCCCCAGTCATCTTTTGTTGTATTCACAATAAACTCATTTACTGAAATACAACTTTTCCTGTGATATGTTCTGCATGTGGGCTAGAAAACTAGAACCCATTATGACAATAACATGACTTAGAATCAGGCATGGTGCTGAAAACCTAAAAAAGCATAAAGGCATCGTCTATGGATCCTATGGATCCTCCTATGAATCCTATGGATCATCCTATGGATCATCCTATGGATCCTCCTATGGATCTTCCTATGGATCATCCTATGGATCCTCCTATGGATCCTATGGATCATCCTATGGATCATCCTATGGATCATCCTATGGATCATCCTATGGATCTTCCTATGGATCATCCTATGGATCATCCTATGGATCATCCTATGGATCCTATGGATCATCCTAAGGATCATCCTATGGATCATCCTATGGATCCTCCTATGGATCATCCTATGGATCCTATGGATCATCCTATGGATCATCCTATGGATCCTCCTATGGATCCTATGGATCAT
>VMRN01000158.1:231752-244488 GCA_010277015.1 Poeciliopsis turrubarensis | reverse complement strand
TCCCTTCTCACCCACCGCGGGTGGTTCTTATCCTCTGAGCTCGGGTCCTCTACCAGAGGCCTGGGAGCTTGAGGGTCCTGCGCAGTATCTTGGCTGTGCCAAGGACTGCACATTTCTGGACTGAGATGTCTGATGTTGTTCCTGGGATCTGTTGTAGCCATTGATCCAGTTTGGGGGTGACTGCCCCGAGGGCCCCGATGACCACAGGCACCACTGTGGTCTTCACCTTCCAGGCCCTCTCCAGTTCCTATATATATATATATATATATATATATATATATATATATATATATATACAGTATATTTTTTTTTATATATACAGTATAATCTATTCATAACATGCGAGTATAAAGTATTCAAACCAAAAGCAGGTGCAAATGCATTTGTGGCTTTTTGGGGGATTTTAATCCTCAGTTTCTGCTACACTTACAAATTTCTAATACTTTGTCAGCTGCTTCACCAGAACAACATTTTGGATTTATCTAATGAAAACGTCACAGTTGTGTCATGATGTGTTGAGATGGTGAAATAAAAGCACAAGGAGCCAAGGCCAAACAGGATTCCAGAGTAAAAAGCCAGCAGGGTTTCATGGGGAGAAGCGGGGAAAGTGAGAATGAAATGTTTGTATGGAGGAGAGGCTGATAACTGAACAAAGACCAGGAGGCTCATTAGAACCGGTTGCAGGTGTAAGGGGAGAGAGAAAGTCACTATGAAAGTTACTACGGCCTGATCAGTTTTCTCCTGGTCAGGCCAGGTTGACGACCTGAAATTCTTACTTCTCCAGCTATATTAACTGGAACGCTGCCTTACAGGGTGAACAGGTTTTGAGTGGTCAGTTGCCCCGTTGCCCTGCTGTTTCATCAGCAACAACAGAGAAGAGGTTATAAAGGTCGAGGCGAGGAAGTAAGGAAAAGCAGAGAGGTGGATTCTGGGTTTCTGCATATATAGAAAAGACGAGCAATTGTCAGTTTTTAGGGTTTATGTTATTTTTTTATTATTTAAAACTTTAAATATGAACAAGTTTAAGTTACTTATCATTGGATTGCATCAGTGACAAACCCTTGCACTCTGCATAATGGACGCGCGCTAACAAGGAAGCATTTATTGAGGTGTCATGGAAATGTTTAGATCCACTACAGTCAGAGCTCAGCTCCCTCTCCAGGACTAATGACTGCAGTTTGTGAGCAGCCAAACACAACCTGCCAAGAGAGCACCACATCTCACTGCAGCGAAACAACATGCTGGCTGCGTGACGGGAGGCTGGAGCTCCAGGCCCTTATAATGATGCAGGAAAACTGAATGAAAAATGAAAATAACCTTCCACCATCTTCTCTTGCATCAAGGCTGACATTGTTCCCATAATGAAATAATCTGCAGAAGCAGGTCGCCAGACAGCACTGCCACACACTGAACAGGAGGTGGAACGTTTTCTCCTGATCAGGCCGGTCTCCGTTTGACGTCCTGAAGAAGCATTGTGTCGGAAATCCCCGTCATGAGACAAACAAACATCCTCCTCGCTATCCTCCAGTATTCACTCGAATTTGCATGCTTGTGTCTGATGCTGCCAAGACTCACTCTCTGTGCAATGCTAATCAATTCCTGCAGTGGCTGGATAAGACCACTGCACCCTCCCTTTGAGTGAGAGCCAACACTAATATGAATGACTCATTTGCAATGTAAAACATCATCAATTAGTAATCCAGCACAGAGGGTGCATGGAAACCTTCGCTTCACCTAAAAAAATAGTAATAAATAAAAACCTGTTTCACAAAATGGGGCCTGTTGTGTCGTGTTATGTCTAACAGGATTACATTCTGCTGCTAAAGCTACAGTGGATTGTGATGCTGTAGGGAAATCTGATCCAGTTCAACACATTTCAGAGAAAAATCTTTCACTGTCCTGTCACATTTTATTGAGGTCACCATAACTGAGCTCAATGCAGATTATTCTGAACATCATTTTACCTTCTTTTCCAGTCCAAATTTGCCACTGCCTTGAATTCTGGATCAGTTTCAGGCTCCAGTTTTGTCTTTTCTGCTCTCCTCCAAGTAGAGCAATCAGAGGAGCTGGAGAAAAAGATTAGGCAGTAATTCGAAATACAGGGATTGCAGACCTCATTTGGGGGGGCACTGTATCTCTTATCCTCTATTTGCAGATGAGAAAAGAGCTTTTTTGCTTTTTGACCCCTGCTGTGGCACTTAGCAAAAGAAAAAAACACTGCTTGTCTTCTTGAGAGTGTGCAAAGTTTAATTATTGTTTAGGACATGAAAAGGATGAATCAAAAGAAAAAAAGATTCATATCTTCAAGCTTCAGGACTTCAGTTGGACTGCTTTTTATGGAAGAAGTAATATCAGCCCTGATTTAATTCCTTTGCAAATTTTGTGACTTTTTGTCACATTCCAGCTGTATTTATTGGGATTCATGTGTTACAGAAACACAAAAACCTGTATAAATGTGAAGTATGATTAAAGGTGCAGAATGCATCTTTTTTTTTATAAATATATGTTTATTTATAAAACATATATTTTTGTTATTCATGGCATGGTGACAGTTAAAACTGTCACCATGCCATGACAGTAAATGTGACCTCCACCTCGTCTTTGTGCTGCTATTGCGGTCTGCAAAAAATAAGTAATGTCTTAGCGCTGCCAATCATTGTATGTACGCGCTGCTCAAGGTGCTAATGGCTGACAACATAACATTCCAGAAAACCAGAAACAGTTTATCCACTGTCATTGGTAGCCATGGTAACTAACCTTAGCATCCGTGGCAGGCTGTGTTGTGGTGCACCAGCTACCATTTTCACACAATAAGAGATCAGACCAACATTTATTTAATTAGCCATATTCTCTACAAATAAAGAAAAAGTAAAAAAAATCATACATGGTTCAAGTAGCTTCAACTGTGAAACATTTTAGTTGGTAAAATGGCTGTAAAGATGCATATCTCTTAACAGTGTTTTTCCCAGCAGGTCACATCAAATCAAATTCTTATCTTTACTAGCATCAGTGATGTTGGTAATATTTCCCCTTTTATCAGTAATTCAACACATGATTATTTCTTAATTCCCATCTAAAGAATGTTTTGGCTTTTTGTTTACATGAATAATGCAATGGAATTAAAGCTGGACTTTTATAAATATCTCAGTGTGATATTATGTTCCAACACATCCTCTTCATGTGTGCCTTTATATGTGGCCATCACATATTTTAGGTTATTAATCCTTGTGTTTTTCCCATTCAGTAGCCATAATCCCTCCCACAACCTGAAACAGACCTTAACATGAGGTCTGCTAACAAGCAGAGAGAAGAAGTGATCCTATTAAACGCCCTCATGCTGTTTGCAGAGATGATTCCTCTACTCTCAGCTCTGGATGCTCCAAAACCTTCACAGAGGTATGGAGGATGCTGACATGGTAGGATCTATGGCTCGCTGCCATGCTGCTGCAGCACAATGATGTGAGGGTTTAAAAGCTTATTCAAATCAAGACAGCTGTACTTATCTCCTCTGATTAAAGTGCAGTTAAATGTGATCGGTGCCGTTTTAGATATTTGCATTTTAAAAGCCAGGAAACAGGAGCAGGAAGAGTTGCACTGAAAGGTTTGAATAAATGCAAACATGTTCATGAACAACATGGCTGACTTACTGAAATTGAAAAGGATGGAAACATTTTTATGTTGTTCCCCATTTATCTGGCAGTAATGAATCTGTCCTGGACGTGTTTCTGACCATGTCTAAGTTTATTTATTGTGACTGGAATTATGTTTTGTAATTATCTGCAACATGTTCCAGTTTTCCACCTACATGCAAACCACTTGTTGATGACATGACTCCTGATGGAAAAAAGTGTTTCCATTATAGTTTTGTGAAATACATTAACTTTAATACAGGCAAAACAAACCTTCTCATCCTTATCAGATTTCTTTTTAATTTGCTTGTTTCTGGTTTGCTCATTTATTTTTGTAATTCCAATTTTTGCAAATGTAAGGTCAATGAAAATGCAGCTATTGATAATTTTGGTTTGCAAAATTGCATCTGAGCAAAATAAACACAGTTAACTTCAAGTTCATAGAGTGTAAACTCTAACAGTATTTTAGAATAAGATGTCTGACCATCTGTCTTGCAGCAGAAGTTTGGTATAAATGAGTTCAATCAAGTCATGAACCAATGCTGTGTAAAGATAAATGGATCAAAAGTCTCTACAGTGAATCAAAGACTGATAAAACTCAAATAAAGCAAGGTCATCCTGATACATGTCCCTTGTGGGGTGAGCTTAAATTTTCACTCACAGCTAAACCATTTCTTACTGCACCTATCAACCTAACTGATTTTTATTATTAAAATAAAATCATCTGTGGCTCTTTTGACCATCCAGCTGTTTGTTCATATATAATCCTGATGAAGCAAGAGGAAAAAAATTGAAAGACTTTAATTGGTGCAATGGGACTTATCCCTGCAATCAGCGCTAAAGAGGCATTTCGGCGTGGAAAACAGTAAAACATTGTAGTGACATGTAATGACACTACATGCATGTAGTGTCACTACATTACACATCACTACATGCATGTAATGTCAATGTGTTTTCTGACTCTTGCCATCAAGACTAATTTGCACAAAAAGAAATGATACTTAGAAAATAATTTAGATCTTAGGTTTTAATTTTTTTATTGAGGGTGATTCTTTTTTATTTAATTTGCAGACCTTACAAATCAGCCATTTCCTGTTTATTAAATCATCCCCACCACATTCAATTAGCATTAATCATCTTGCTGCTGGTTTTGTCTGCAGCTGAATGTTTGAGTGAACTGCAGAAATTCTCACAGGAATAAGTTCATTTCAAAATCAACAAACGTTTTATGAATTTGGGTCTAGTGAACTTCATCCAAATCAAGATCAGAAGCAGAAGTTTGCATCATGTCAGGAGTCTTTGGGCCTCATTTAAACGTACTTTTGCACATCACAGTTTCTTACATGAACTCTGCCACCCTTCCTCACCTCGTCTAGATTTCACTGCATGTGCACTTCTTGACACATTGCAATTAATTAATCGTTTTGTTTATTAAAGGCATGACTTTTAGAAGGCCATCATGCTTTATTTTAGCTTTAATTACATTTTGCTTTGGCAGGGTTCTATTTCCAAGATGCATTGAAGGCAGAAGCAGCCTGGTGTCCAATTAGAGGAAGCGCTCAGAGTTTATCCATCCTGAAGAGAAGAGAGGAGTGAAACATTTTTTCGGCTTTCATAGTGTGTTAAAAATCTGACAGGACAAATCTAAGATCCATTTTACATGTCATGTAATGGGATTTGCATCCTTTTGTGCTGTTCTGCTGGGTCAATTGATTTGTCAGTTTTACACCAACAATGATCTCATAATGCATGGGTCTTAAAGGATGTTAGATCTATCTGCAGTCTGCCCTGCAGAGTGCTCACCCAGACACATTAGAGAAAAAGAAAAGAACAGACGTTATGTTCAATGTGATTGACTAAATGGCTAATTCAATCCTCTGCATATATAGATTTACATGTGTTAATGAGTTATTTCTTCGTAATCGCAGTCTGACTCATTAGCAAAGGCTAAATACAATCAAAAGGCCAGAGTTGGAAATGATTACTGTTGAATTTGGGATTTGATTCATATAAAAAGTGCAACATATGATATAAAAGCTGATACACTACAACCTGTAATAGAGGCTACTTAGCAACAGGGATGAAGTGGTTAGCAGTGGTTACCATGGTGACCTAATGTTAAGTAGCATTACTGTTGCACAAGAAATGACCATTAATACCATATTAAGAGAAAATTAGCTGTTAAAATGACGGTTTTAAAGCAAATCATTTGCTTCACCACAGATGAAGGCAGAGGAGGCTGAGCTGGGACATTTCACCCAGCAAACAAAGATCAACTAAAACCACACATTTACATGCAATGCATTTAAAAGTCATGTTGTCTGACATTAAATCCGTCTAAGTGTCCCTTGCCATCAGGAACAGTTATGGTTTAGTCAGTGATGGTACAATGTTGCAATACATGTTCACGTTTTGAATTGAACTTTTTTGATATCGCTTTTTTCACAAAAACTGCCATCACACATTGCAAACTCAGCTGCCTTCATTCCCAGGCTATGATCATAAACAGGCTATGATCATAAACAGGCTATGATCAAAAACAGGATATGATCATTTCCAATATGAACTTTCAAATCCCAACCTGGGAACCTTTGCTGCACGTCTTTCCCTCTTTACTTTTTCCCATTTCTTGTCTAATCTTGTAAATAAAGACCATTTTACTATAACTAAAGTACCAAAAACCCTTTCAAAAAATAAGTCAACTTTTCTTTACAGGGTTTCCCGCAGTGCATTAAAAGCACCAGTAACAAAGCAGAATGAACTGGGCGTCTCAAGGTTGATTATTTCCCTCTTCGAATTTTTGTAACTCATTGTGTGGCACCTTTCACTCAAAATGGTCTATTTGGAGGATTTGGAGGATTTAGATGATGCCCTGGCAGAGCAGGTTCACCTGTTCCTGCATTTATGGAATCCCAGTATGATGGGAATCGTTGGAATGTTTCCAACGATTACGGCACCAAAGCTTGCTGGGCTTTGAAAGCGCAACTATACAGGTTAAATTATAGTTACACTTTTAAGGTTTGCATTGGGCCAGTAGTAAGACTGATTTGAGCGCATGCATCTGTATGAACAAAGAATAATGTGTGACGTGCAATTAAATCTCACACACACTCAAAACGTCCCCGTGGCTCTGTCTGTGCTTATTACTTGATAGTCTGTATGAAAATTATCCACATCACAAGTCAGTCACAGACTTTTTCATTCAGCGTTCCCAGCAAATACTTAAATTACTTGGATAAATAACCAATCATAACCAAAAGATCAAAGTACTGCCTCAAGCTGCAGACATTACGAAACTAAAAAAACTTAGTAGAGAAAGTACTTGAATTTTGGACCTTCAGAATATTTAGCTAAGCACAAATACTTGTCCATTTTAGGTAATATTTCTTTTATTTTACTTTTAAATATGACCAGGCCCAAAACTGTATGTAGCTGTATGCAGATTATAAACTTTGCAGAATCCAGAAGTGCAAGTATAGCCAAGAATAACTGATTAGTATTTACAGAAACGTTAAACAATTTAGATTTTAATTCATACATGCTGAAACATATCAAATCCAGTTTAAAAGTATTCACAATAAATAAATGTTAATGCTCGAGCTCCATGGTCTCTGTTAAAATGTCAGCACTTTTGTGAACAGTAGCGTTCTTGTTTCAGTATTGTCAATCATGTCTTCCTAGAATATAATTTTACCTGGTCATTTTTGAAGTTCCTGGTTTTATTTGCTGTGATAAGAAGCAGCAGAAAAAAACAGCCAGGAGGCTTTTTGAGTCTCAAGACTGAGAACCTAAATCCATAAAAATGACCCAAGGTTTCCACTTCAAGTTGGTATCCAACTGAGTCGATACTTACCAGAACTGCCTTTCAATGCAGTGATGCCTGCAGGTCTCTACAAGGTTCATTCAGCCCATATATATATTACTTAGAAGCCATCATGTTGAGCGATTTTGAAAGGTTTTTACTAATGTGAGTGTTTGTATTTCAACATGTATCTTATTATGATGAATGTAAAGTTTTTATCTTGGTGTGTGATTATGTCTGTATGAGGATCATGTGCTGATTATTTCTGGCTTGAATTTTCATCAGTTTAAGAAAACAGAGAACTGTAACTTATGAGTCCTGAACGCTGCAAAGAAACACTCAGCCTTACAAGCAGCCAACAGTTCAAATGTCTCCTTCCATGCTTCTGTCATTTTAACATGGAAAATCTCAGTGTGCCATTTGTCGCTGTGTAATTTTATTCTCCCCTGGGGAGCACACAGCTCTGCTGCCACACTGCTTTATGCCCTCATTAACAGAACCCTGACTCGCTGCAAGCAATGAAACTGCTCAGGTGTTTCCATCAGCAGGAGGGTTCTTCACTTCACTGGGTAACTTTTAAATATTTGTGCAGTCATTAAGCGCTGATGAACTTTCAGAAAGATCTCAGCTCAACATCTGTGGTTTTGCCACGTGGAGAAACAGCAGCCAATTTTTTAGAAGTCCCAGTGCAGCTGAAGGATTGAAGCAAAACTCTGCTGTAGCAACATTCAAATGTTCATCAGAATCCACCAAACAGACATCAAAGCTGCATTTTCAGTGAGCGTCAAATTGTGCAAATTGGAATTACGACAATGAATTTGCTCAATAGAAACACTGCAAATTTTTGAAACCTCATATTTTTTGATAAAAAGGTATTGCACTCAGGTGAGGTGATTTTTTTTCACATCACACAGATCATGTGATCAACAACTGGAGGTTATTACTGGCAGAAAAGACAAAAGATGACAGGAAGTGGTAGAAGAGTGTCAGTTTTATAATGACTGATCGCATGAACAAACTTATTAATATGTGATTTTTTATTTACATTGTCTGTTGACATTAGCGGAATATCAACAAAATTTTGCACACATATGTAATAGAAACTTCAGAAAGCAACAGAAAGGGTTAAAGTCCAGTTGGTGGACTCCTTCAGTGAGGGATGCTGTCAGGCTGAAGGAGGAGTCCTATCGGGCCTTTTTGACCTGTGGGACCCCAGAAGTAGTTGATGTGTACCGATGGGTGAAGCTGCATGCGGCTCGGGTGGTTGCTGAGGCAAAAACTCTGGGGTGGGAGGACTTCGGAGAGGCCATGGAGAAAGACTGCATTCGGGTATATCATTATCTGACTCAGAACGACTCATGTCTCCAAAGTCTCCAATAACAGAAAAAGATTTTTCTCTCAGAAAAAATTTTAATTTTACACCAAATGAAGTTTGTCCAAAGCGACTGTTTCTGTCCAAGCATTTAGAAGAAACCCTGTTAATATTTATGGAAATCATATCCAGACCAAATCCTCAACCAAAACTGTTTGCTCCATGCAGTTTCCCTTAAAAGCTGAAACAAGTTAGTGGTAATTTTCAAGCAACACAAGAGAAATAAAAGATCATCATGCAGAAAACTCATCATCTGTTCTGATAATATCTGTCTGGTTATTGCAAGAAAAAATCATTACAATAAATTTTCTAAACTGTTTGTAATCGTTTTGTCTCTTTAGTGAAATTCACGTCTGAATTCTTTTTGTCGTCTCCACCAACATAGCCAAAGTTATTTAAAAGTAAAATACAAACCATAAAATATAAAATGAAAATATGATGATAAAAGTGTGAAACATTTCTGTCTGTCTTTGCATTGATAATGTTTGTGACTGAAGAGAGATGAGCTGCTTCCGTCTTCAGGACTTGATGGGGGGACTTCCTGTGTTTAGGGCAAATGGGTTTGAAAATCTAGTGAAAAAACTTACAAAGAGGTAAATAATTACATAATAAACACTGCAAAGACACAAAATTATACTAAGTGAGAATTGGCAAACATCTGCGTAAACTTGAAATATGACAAAATCTTACAAGTAACTTCAGCAAGATGTAGGAGCTTGTTTTATGTCAATAATTCCTTAATATTGATGAAAAAATACAAGTTCCACTGGGAGATTATTTCACTTATAACTAACACGAAAACAGTTTTATCTGGCTGAAAAGTTACTAGTGAGTTAGTTTGGTATTATTACAAGTGTACTAAAAACTAGACCAAAAATACTTGCTAAGATTTTGTGTTTTTGCAATGAAAAATAATTATAATAATAATCTGATGACAATTAATGATGATGCTCCCTGCATGGCTCTTGATAGACAGAAAAACAATTTCTTGTTGCTTCCTCTTGAGGGTAACAGAGTAAATCGGGGCTGAATACACTTTTCTGGAAGCCGTGAACCGGTAAAGGCTTTAGTAGCCACACTGATAACAGACAATTCCTCTGTACTGCATTCTGCATGGAGAGGCCACAGATTAAACTGAGAAGTTGTGAAAAATTGCCAAAGAGCTGGATTTGTGTCCTGAAATCCTCAATCAGTCAGTGCGTTCTGAGACTTGGAGGTGTCTTGCAGCTAACCCTCCAATCCAGAGCTACAAGGACTGCTGCATTAGGATGAATCCAGCCCAAATTGGATGTTTCAGATGTACAATGCTGTCGCAGCTCCTGTGACTTGCTTCTCAACTGTTTTTCTATTAAGTAACAATCAACGTGAGCTTCACTGGACAAGCAAGCTGTACGGTTGTATTAGCAATCGACCGCCTATGGAACTTAAACCGAAAGCAATTCCCCACCAACTGTCTAAAATCCCATTAGTTGCAGGCTGGGACAGCAAGTCAGGAGGGGCAGCTAAGTAGCTAAAGCAAACAGGACATTTAGAAGTGGAAGTGAAATTCAATGTGAATTTCTTTGGAACTAAAGCAGAAATTGAAAGAAAATTGAACAAAGTAGGTTAACAAACCTGCTTAAACATGGTTGGGTCAGTCTTTCATTAAGTAGCTGCTGTTTGGTAAATCATCTGTGCAACTGGATCACCTTCTAAACAAAACGGGTCATTTGGTTCCGTTTTTACCTTCTTTTAAATGTAGAAGTTTCAATTCATTTTGTGTTTTTGTCAGTGATAAATGTTTTGCTAGAATCCAGTCTAATTCATACAAGCCCTGTTGAGTCCACTTTAATCAAACTCTGGTTCGTTTGCCTAGAAAGTCTGTATCATTTCAGGATGTGTCCATGTGCAGCTGAACTGTGATGTGGACCAAAATCACCAAACACAGCAGCGCCTTTAAACATAGATCCCAGTTTGATTGAAGTGTGATTTGAATGCATGTGAACGCCAAGAGACCAGAGACCGCTTGAAAAGGATGAAGCAGACAACAGCACAGGGCATTTTGGGTAAATACAGCCAGAAAAAAAACAATGTGAGTCCAGCTCTAGCAGAAGAAATGACTTTTGGTCTTTTTCTGAGAAATCCTACAACCACTAAAATCTGGCACCACTCCATTTTTATTCCATTTCTTAAAGAAGAAAGTTAAGTTTCCTTGAGTGGATCTTGGTGCAGCAGGATGTTTTAGGTAGACCTGTGAAGACACTGTAATCATTGATCAATAACACAATAATCAATAGGACTGCATACAAACATATGTATGAGTTTCTGTTAATCTTGCTGGGATATTATTTGTAATGCTCGAAATGAAGGCTGACTGTCATGGTCTTCTTGTGCTTTTGGAGGGTCATCACTGCATCCAGGTTTCAGGTTTGATCTTTAGTTTCTCACTGTAATATTTGAAGCTGTTTGTTGACTTCAGTTCCTTTTTATGTACAAAGATAATAAATTCTTCTTTTTTTCTTTTCTGCTGGGGAAAGTTGTGGGACGTCCACACATTGATTTTGAAATACGTTAGGAGATTGGCCTCTAATTATACAGTAGTGATTTGTCCAAATAGGTTTTCTTATTAAGCCTTGACAACAAGCGGGAGGAGTTCACTGCTTGAGTCAAGTCAGATGCAATGACTGGCAGAATTATGAGGAAAATTATGGGTAGAATTTCAAGTCAGCAGGAGGAGTGGAATTATGTTATGAGGAATAAGTTGGTGAAATTTAGGTATTTTCTCTACATTTGTTATGTTTAGGCATATTATTGATTCTGGATTTGACATTGATGTGCAGATTTGAATTTGTACATCACTGGATTTTATTTTGTGTTTTTTGGGGAAAACCTGAGTTTGATCAAAAATAGGAAAGTTTGTTTTTTTACTTTTTTTTCTTTAATTTCAGGTTTCTAATGTTTCTTACCAAATCAATTCATCTTTACTGAGAAGCAAAATACACTATTTTAGTTTGTCTTGAACAAACATGTAGCTGTATATTGTGAGAGCTCTTCAAATTCTTCTGTTGGGTTTTCAGTGTTGCTCTCAGACAAGCAGCAAGAGGAATTCCTTTGAACACGATGCGATTTCATACAGCGCATTAGTGAAGTCTTGGAGTGTAAGGCTATTTCAGTGTTGCACTCAGAGGACAGTGACATGAAAAATGAAGGAAGAATAAAAAAGGATGACATCCACTAAAGATCATGAATCACACTCCAACAGGATTATATGGTGAACACTTAGCTTTCATAAGCAGCAGAGCAGCAAACAAAATGCTCCAATAGCAGAGGAGCTTATATAGGAGAGGTGCAGCCAATCATGGCAGTTACTTATTTTGACACCATTTGACTGTTATTCTTCTTTAACTCAGTGAAGGAACCCTACATTTCAAAGGGGCCATGAGAAAGATAATCTATGAAAAAATGAAGCTCCTTTTCCTCCTCTCCGTGGTTCTACTGCCATCTGCAGAAATACAGGGCTCCTAGTCAGAAACAGACACTGAGGCAGGAGAAAGGTCTTTGCACTGTCAATCATGCTCACATATACACTGCCCATGATTGCTGGCTTGCTTCATCTGTAATGTTGATAGAGAAACTGTACATCGTTGCAGGAAAACATGAAACTGTTTATTCGCCGTCATCAGTGACCATGGTAACTAGCCTCAGCATTCCCAGCAGGCTCTGCTCTGGGTACGATCTGATGCTCAGCAGAGAGCAAAGCGAAGGGTGTGGGCAGCCTGGTACCTTGATGTCACATTGAGGGTAACAGCAATAACTTTACATTGTTTGCAGTTCCTCTTAAAACATCATTTAATCACTTTGATTTGACTTGTTGCTGAAAATGTGCTACATCAATAAAATGATGTTACCTTAAAGCTTCAGCTTTACCACATCAAACACTTTTTCATTTGTTCA
>VMRN01000158.1:215514-231352 GCA_010277015.1 Poeciliopsis turrubarensis | reverse complement strand
ACCTCACAAAGTTTTTTAACAACTGAAAACATACATATATAAGCCACTGGTATCTCCACCACTCTCGGTTTTTTCCTTAATAAATCTGCTATTCAGGACGCAGCCCTCTGTCTCCAACACCGATTTTGACTTCCAAAATTGGACATTTTCACTTCCTGCTAAAAAGCCCAATGGCAGTTGAAGAAAAATCCAGAGAAAAGCCTTACTGGGCTACAAGCCGCTTGGTTCAAAGCGTGGGAAAACAGTAGCAGCTGAAAAACAGAGTAGTTTGAAATTTATTTGAACAACACTCTAATTTACAACAGACAGTGGATGTATGATGGAAAATGAAGGAAATAACAGAAATTTCTGTTTAAGTCCAAGAACATTATATTGAAAAAAAAGAGCATTGTCTCAGTACATTGATGGTTCTAAACATAATTTTATCAAACGGGAGGAGCAGTACAAGAAAATGAATTGCTTGTCAGTTGAGAAGATAAAGTAGCAGAGCAACAAAAACTGTGAAAACAGCCTTTGAATGACTAAGGAGATGTTGGGAGTAGAAAGCTGTTTGTGCACAGCCTTTCACCTCTCAACAACCAGCTTTATCTGATGCTCACTTGTAGTGGAAGCTTCAGGAGGTTTTAGAGAAAAGTGGGGCAGGTATGCTCAACAGAGGCCTATCTCTCCCTTTATGTAGTACACCGTCTGTCCAGAATATAGATCAGCTTGCAGCATGGTATCAGCTCCCAACTGTCCTGTCCTTGAGAAATGGAAGAGAAGAAAGAGAAGATGGGAAGTATCACTCGGCGCTGGACTTCTTGAAAAGTTATGGTCCTTCCACACAGCAAGAAGAGCTGCTGATGCTCTGAAAGTATCGATTAGATGCAGATGGTGGAAACCAAATAGCCACTGAAATGAAGCCCCTCAGGCAGCACCCAAATGTCCTTGAAATATTCCTCCATACCCAGCATCATGGATTAGAGCTCAGGACACTCTGGCAAACAGAAATGCATTGTTCTGTTTTTTCCAGGGTTTGAAAATAAACACTATGTATTTGTTTCAAAGTTTAATCTCTACTCAGTCATAAATAATATAGCATCCAGATGAACATATGTTATTCATTTGCAGTAATCAGCACTGCAAATGAATAACATTTAATGTTTTGGTGTTTGCAACAAACAACTTGAACAAGAACCTTATAAAGAGACAATATTTTGGATTTTCCAGAGTGCCATTTTATATCAATCAGGTAACTATGTTAAATGTCTTAAAAAAATACTCTACATGTCAAATATGACTTAAAAGAAATTTGATTTCATAATTCAACGTGTTGAAATTGGGCCTGATGTAAAAGGGACCCAGTGTTTGGTTATTGTTTGACAGCACTATGACAACAACAATCACATTTCACAAAGTTTGAAGTAAGAAAATATAATGAGAGGGAAGTAGGTCAGTTATGCTAGCTTGACTATGTTAACTTTAACATTAGATGTGCTGCAGAATTCCCTGTTAGCATGATGTCACACCAACCGTAGAAGAGATGTTTAAATTAGCTGGTTAGCTAATTGAAACACTGTTCAGGTGATTACTTCTTAAGAATCGGAAAATAAATAACAAGCCTCAAAACTTAACACTTTAAAGGACCAAATGATCTGTTATTAGTGTGGGAAATGCTTGCATGTTTTTTGTTGGTTTTTTTGGTGTTGTGTGTATTATCATGTTATTTGTATTATTATATCATGATATGTGCCTGTTTTCTTCTTTCCTCTCTTAGCTGAGCTTCCGTTACTCTGACGTTTAGCATCATGGGACATTTTTGCCCAGAGTGAGAATCTGCTGTCTTGATTCTCCAACAGGATAGAGATTACATTAGCATGTTCAGAAAATGTGCTCCAAGCAATCCTTCACGATATGAATGCTGCGTGAACGTTAATATCATCATTGCGATACATTTGCACTACATTATTCATCCATAACCAGCACCAATACCGACCCAAAAGCACAAGAAAAATCAGCTCCAGTTTCCTTTCAACTATGAAAAAAAATTTTAGGGTAGAGAAACTATTAAAAACATCAACAAAATATCACTATCAGGCCAATGCTAGCTTGGTAAGATCAATACTTTAGTTTCAGATTCACTTGTGAAATTCTATTTTTATTTTCAGTATTTTGAATCCATCCCTCCACCTGTACTGTGGATTGTGGGTTCAGAACTGGAACTTTTTGGCCCTTGAATCAGCTGTTTTTTCCGGAGGAACAAGAACGAAGCTTGACCTGGAAAGAACACTGTGCCTGTGCAGAGCCTGAAACCTGGGGCCTTCGATGCCTGTCTCACAGTCCAGCAAGCATGATTCCACGAGTCCTAGGAGAGCGTAGAGTGGCTGTTACAGTTGGCTTACTTGAACTTCATTAAAAATCTTCAAGGACATCAGAAAAAGGAGGCTGAAGAGCACAAGCCCAAGAATATTAAAAACCAGGAGTACTTGGTGTCCAGCCTAAAGAGACTGAAGAATTGTGTGGCATGTTAATATCTGAAACACGTCTTTGTTAAATGAGCAGAAGACTAAAAGCAACTTATGATTAATCTGAGTATTAGTACAGAAGAGTTGAAGCTGCCAGTCTTCACTGAAGCTTTGGTTTCCATAACTCCGGGCTAAATCTAATGCAGCTTCATACAATCAACTGTCTTCTGTCAATTTCACACAATCCTGCAGGATTTTAAATCCCATTTGGAGCCCCATCAAATGAAATCTTCAAGTAAATGATCATCTTGTCAAAAATGGGCAACAGACACATAGTGATTAGATACATCAGTGATCATTTGTTACCTTGGTAACAGAAATTGCATCTGCGTAGGATCTGTACTTAGAAGCAGTGCAAAGTGCAGCATGAGAGTCTCTGATCACAGCTGGAATTCAGACTCTCAATAGCCTGAAACGACACAAGTCTTTAATGGCACTTCATTTTACATACTGCCTTTATAATGGACTTGTTGCACCCTTTGCAGCTTTAACCATAATGTTGAAGATTTCAATAAGCTTAAGGGATATGATTATGGAAATATTTGTCCATTTTCCTATAGAGTATTTGTCTGAGTTTGTTTGACCTTTCAGACTCCGATCTAATTTATAACCTTCTCCCACTGTCCAGTTTCTCTTTGATACCCAAAAGTGTTTTCCCAACTGGCTCTGACAAAGCCAGGACGTTCTGACCCGTTGTTTTAGAACAGGAGCAGGTGCTTTAAGTCTGGTCCATTGTAGCTGCATCTCCTAAATTTATGTGGTGTGAATTTAGGCAAAGTCTGCAAATTGATCAACAAGAGGGAAGAAGTATAGGTCCACTTCTGATCCAACCATCTTTGAGCTACATTGACAGACAAATTAGCTCGACTCGTACAAACAGAAGCCATCACTGTTTTAACAAAAACAACTTGGGAAAACAATCTGACTGTTCAATGCTCCCGTCCCTCACTGCTGATGTCTGTCATGTCACCTCGCATGATTAAATGAAGCAGTTGCAAAGGGTCAGTAGTTGTTTGTGTGAATGATTTCCTCTCACAGCAGAAATGTCAAACTTTGTGTTTAAATCCTTAGAATGAAGCAGCATCTACCTTAAGAATCCAGCCCAACAGCTGATGCTAGTGTATTTACGTTGATGTCTTTGGTCAGTTTTCTGTCTGGCTTAGATAACGGTGCATTCCCTGTCCACACACAAACACACATCCTCAAAGATGCCCGATAACCTAACACCTATGTTATCTTTTGTGTTAAAATCCATGGCCTACTTAGCATGTTAAATGATGGATTGCATTCTTAAAGCCTAAGGAGGGGCTGTATGGCAGCAGCTTGGAAACCCCGCTGCCCTGCAGTTCGAAGACAGATTACCCCGCCTTTATCTGGACTAGCTGATTATTCCTCCTGTATCATGGAAGCTAAGTCTGAGGCAGGAGGTGATTTGTGACGGAGCCTGAAATAGCTTGATTACGCTCAGGTTCAGTTTTACCTTGTTATCAGCATGGATTACACTTTTCTCATTTCGGCTGCAGTCTGTTTGCCATTATGGTGATGAAGTGACGCTCAAAACTTGCTGATTGAAAGATGCATGATCAGCAGAAGCAAATTCATTATGAAATGCTTTTCTCTTTTTTGTCTAGCTTTTTATTATAATATGCCGGATATTAAAAGGGATTTCAATTGCTTCTTTCTGCAAACTGCAGAAAAATGAACTTTTATAGCATCTGTCAAAGAATTAACTATCCCACCTTCACTGACATAGAGCGAAACTAATTATCAGACAGACATTTAACGAAGGAGGGGTTTTTTTATTCTTATTCCTGTCATTACTAATGATTTAGGCTGGGATATTGCTTCAGATCACAAAGTGGTCATTACTGAGGGTGGACATCAACCCACAGCTGAACGACAGTTGAGTTAATCTGATGAAACACTCACCTCCTCTCTATTCGCATGCTTTAACTCAGCTACCAAGGTCATTTCTCTCTCCTACCAGTCTGGAAAAATCCATAGTAGTGGGACAAACCAAGAGTAACAATGTACTGAACTGTAAAACATAAAACGAAAGCCAGATAATTACCAGACATGAGGAACTTGCTGCGTTTCCATGACAAACATTGATAATCCACAATATGCTAATTTATGGAGAATGGAAATGCAGCTACTGACTCCTTTGGAGTTGGACATAAAAATATATAAAATCAAAAACAGAATTCAATTTTGACCTATATTGTTTTAAAAGTTGTTATATAATTATTATTTTTAAGAGTGACAAAGCCTAATTGTGAAAACTAACATATTTGTATCATGCTTTACAATCAATGTTGTCATGGTTTCCTGAAATCAGCTTGCAGAACTGAGTCAGAGACCAAATTAAAAAAAGAGATTACATCCTCTGCATATTTCACGATTAGATAATCTCTTTGTCTTTTTATTTATACACTCACAGAAAGGGATGGGTGATGAGGAAGACAGCTTTGTGCATTTCGTCTTACTGCAGGCAGAGCCGCATTAGATGAAGGAATAAACCTGGAGAAGATGACTGTTATTGTGTCCTGAGTAAAACAGGAGCCTGCAGGTCGGGGGATTGGCGGCTGGCTGACAGCTCCTCCATGTCTAATCTCAGAGGTGTGTTAACATGACTTACATAAAAACGGCGGTGTCACTCACAGTTAGCAACAGTTGTCTGTGTGTGGAGTGGCAGAAGGTTGGGCTTGTTGTGTGAATCGGGGTGAAATATAAATTCATGGTGCTAAATCCACTATAAATAAAACAAATAGGAACAAAAAGGAAATCTATCAAAATTATTCATGGTGATCTTTTTTATTGTATTTAACAGATAAATGGGAGCAAGAAGTGGAGGCAGCAACAGAGACAGGCAGGCTCCACGGTGCATTTCTGAAATGAGAAAATAAACTGAATCTAACGCTGTTGTCAATGCCACGTGGCAGAGATTGATAACCCACCAGGAGGTATCAAGTATTCATGTCTTTCTTTTTAGGTTGAAGCTAACTCTAGATTGTATTACTGGCAGCTAAAAATACTCGTCCCTGTGTCTATTGTGACATGGATCGGTATCAGAAACCCAGACTGTTGGTCCCTGAACATCACACTCTAATCATGAACTTATAAGTATCACAATGCAACACTCAGATTATCATGCAATGAGGAATTTCCATGCTCACATTTTGGTCATTCAGATCAAACCAGATATTTTCATACATTGGATTTTTTTTTTCCTCATTATCTGACATTAAGTCTAAAAGCACCGTTCCTGTCTAAGGTCTGTTGGGATGTAATTTAACAGATGATGTCTGTTAAATTACAGAATAATGAGAGATTTTCAAGGAAAAAGGGATCAATATTTTTTTGCACTGTATGAGTTAATTTCATGTTTGCTAATAACTATTGTTATTACATCACCATATAAGAGTAAAACAAATTTACATTCATCCAACCATATCATCAATATATCTTTATCCTTACATATTTTTGCATTTTTGGTGGTCATTTCAGAAACAGTTTCAATATAAATGTTTATTGTTTTAAAAGAAGATTTTTGAACCTTGTATGAATGAACTGTAATTACAGACATAAAAGATTATGGAGGCATGAGATTGAGAGCATGTTGACCAGAGTTAGTGGGTCTGTCTATGTTTTTAGTAAAGATAACTAGGTTTTAGACTTAATAATCAGACAACATATAGAAAATCAGATTTCAATCAGATCCCCTTTTAAACGACTTTAATAGTTCCAACAAATACAAAAGAATTGCATGACTAACCTGATAACTGGTTGCCTCAAAAGCTGTAGGTTTGGTATGTATTTATGTTCATGGTTAAAAATAAAAGTCTAAACTCAAAGAATCTGTGGGTGTTGTAAAGTATAGAGTGAGTTTTTCACTTTGGCCTCATCACCCATCCCTTTCTGGAGGAGCAGACTTCTGAAGAGCCTCAGGCAGAAACAGCCCATAGTGACCCAGCATAACGCTCCTCAGTCTGTGCTTTTGTGTCCTGGAAACATGAATCATACAAGGTTGCATACTAATTATGTTTGTCCCTCAGGCTGGTAACTTAACCTGTACACCTCTGTTTACACACGGCAGTGCAGACATTGGAACTGTAACTTGCAGGCTGTTGATTGGTAAAAATACAACAAAAATGCATTTGTTTTTTTTATTAGTTTTCATCCTGAACTCTGGTGCTACATTTTTGGCACCATGAGACTTTAGTTTTCGTTTTTATATACTAAAAATATATAGTATTTTATGTTTTCTATATATATGAACTTAACTTTCGGTGGTGAAGTTCTTCTTAACTATATAAAGAGGAAGAGTTTCTGATGCTTCAGGATTTCTCAAGTTTCTCTTTAGAGTTTGAGGCAGATCTAAAAAAAAAACAAACATATTTTTTCATGTGTATAACCACAATTTGTCCTCCACTATTTCAATGTTAAAAACATGCAACATGGTGACAGCTGACCCATTTAGCGCTCATGCTGCAGTTTTAAAAGCCCGGAGCGTCAGCGTTTGCCAACAAAACAATTGTAACAGCTGCTCAGTGAAATGAACAATCAGGGTTCATGGAGCCTCCCTTCATCACATTCAGGATAATAGTAAATATGGAAACTCTTGGCATTTAATGCATTTAGCAGCAATTCCTTTTAGCTTCACTCGCAGAAAGGTCACAACACGTGAAGGTGTATTATTTTGCTACTGTACTCATTACACACACTAACATCTTTGTTATTGTAGTACAAGTATTTCCATATGAATTGAGGCAGATATGGAATGTTAATTAAGAATGCATCAATCCACTTTTCTCACTTCCGATACTGATACCGATATCTGAGGTTTAGCATTGACTGATACCGATCCAATACTTTTTTTTACCGATCCAATACTTTTTTTACAGGGAACCATGATTAGTTGTAACAACAGACTTGAGAAATATGCACTTTAAAAGTAAAAACCACACAGTAATAATACTGGAGGCTGTTTAGATTTTATACATTTCAATAAATTATTGCTGCATGAACATTGCCATGTTGCTCATCAACCAGAGCAACATGATGATTTCCATCACTGAAACCAATGGAAATGTAGAAATCACAAGAGGTGATGAAGATGAAGATGAAGAGGACCAAACCGAGGAAGCGGAAAGAGTTGGCACAAGGAGCCGGTGTTTGTCACCTTCAGCTTCATAAATGACACAATGAATCATAAATGAAACCTCTGATGGGACTGTGATCGGGTAAGTAGTTCTGTTGCTCTGTATCCGTTCCAGTAACAGCTGTTAATGTTCGGTCTTCGGTCCAGTGTCGTGTCTGTGGTTTTACATTTAGTACCAGCAGCAGTAGCAACAGCTCTGTTAGCATTTAAAACAGTTCCCAGTGCTGCCTGTTTCTCCCAGCATCTTCCCCTGACTGGCCAGCAATGAGGTTTAGTCACTATGTGGATAAAAATTGAAGCTGTAGTTCAAGTTGTGTCCAGTTTTTTCTCATTGCACTCTCCTTTTATCACGTGAGAAGAGATTGAGACTCGCCTCACTGTTTTGTTTTTTTTAATTACAGCCATCAGTGACACAGTGTGACATTATCCAGCATTACACCAAACGCAATATGATAAACAACTTGGTTGAAGTTAAGTTAGCCTTCCTGTGTTTACTCTGCAGATTCCAGCACAGAACTGACCCAACCGGGTCATCAATCCAGCAGGAGAAAAATATAACAAAAGATATTCATATTTAAAAATAACTACGAGTTTGGGTGTATCACAAACAGCAAGTCTTTAGTTAAGTTTCACAATCCTGGGCATTCATTCAGTCAGCACAAAGCATAGAATCAGACTGAATAGATCTGCCCTCATGGCGCTGCCCACTGAGCCCATATAACTGACCTAAATCATCAGATAATAATAGTCAGGGTAGGGAAACAACAAAACAGCTAAAG
Organism: Poeciliopsis turrubarensis; assembly: GCA_010277015.1. NCBI lineage: Eukaryota > Metazoa > Chordata > Actinopteri > Cyprinodontiformes > Poeciliidae > Poeciliopsis > Poeciliopsis turrubarensis. Next base: position 222,908 of record VMRN01000158.1, on the reverse strand, counting down.
AGTTTTTTTTTTTCATCGGGACGTGATCTGCAGCTCTCACTGGAGCGGTTCGCAGCCGAGTGTGAAGCGGCCGGGATGAGGATCAGTGCCTCCAAGTCTGAGACCATGGTCTTGAGTCGGAAAAGGGTAGAGTGCCTTCTCTGTGTCGAGGGAGATGTCCTGCCTCAAGTGGAGGAGTTCAAGTATCTCGGGATCTTGTTCACGAATGAGGGAAGAAGGGAGCGTGAGATCGACAGGCGGATTGGTGCAGCGTCCGCCGTGAAGCGGGCACTCTACCGGTCCGTCGTGGTGAAGAGAGAGCTGAGTCTAAAAGCGAAGCTCTCAATTTACCGGTCGATCTACGTTCCTACCCTCATCTATGGTCATGAGCTTTGGGTAATGACCGAAAGAACGAGATCGCGAATACAAGCGGCCGAAATGAGTTTTCTCCGTAGGGTGGCTGGGCTCTCCCTTAGAGATAGGGTGAGAAGCTCGGTCATCCGGGAGGGACTCAGAGTAGAGCCGCTGCTCCTCCACATCGAGAGGAGCCAGTTGAGGTGGGTCGGGCATCTGGTCCGGATGCCTCCTGGACGCCTCCCTGGTGAGGTGTTTCGGGCACGTCCCACCGGGAGGAGGCCCCGGGGAAGACCCAGGACACGCTGGAGGGACTATGTCTCTCGGCTGGCTTGGGAACGCCTCGGGATTCCCCCGGAGGAGCTGGAGGAAGTGGCTGGGGAGAGGGAAGTCTGGACCTCCCTTCTTAAGCTGCTACCCCCGCGACCCGATCCCGGATAAGCGGCAGAAGATGGATGGATGGATGGATGGATGCAGTTTTAAGTTTGTATGTGAAATAGTGAAATTAATGACAATTATTTGGCAGAGTAACCAGGTGAAAACTCTTTCCACCTGTTTAAGAGTAAGGCACACTTGGGTTTGTAAAAGTGCATCTAAATGAAAGATTTCCAAAAAAAAAAGTCTTTTTGACAGAAAAGAAAGAAATGTGATGTTTGTTTGATTTCAACATGTTTGTAGGAAACATACAAGCTGAGATGCTTTGTCACTTTTTGTGTTTGCACTTTGCAGCATTCCTGAGTTTTATGTTATGCTGGTAACTGCATTTTTTTAAAGTTTTTGTGACAGTTTCTTTTCTGTTAATTAGATTGGTGCCTTTCTGTTTTTTTCTGTCTTCTTTTTTCTTCCTCTCCTGGTTCTTCCTCTTAGCCAATCAGCATGCAGGTATCCCGGGTATTCCTGATTAATGGAAACAGTTTTTTTTTTACATTTCTTAAGTGGAACCTCTTTGAGTCTCAGGATTAAGTGGAAGCAGCTCCAGTGATTATACATGACTGAAGGAGAGATCAGTGCTGGCTCTAAAAAGCAATTCATAATGACTGTTTATGCAAATCAATTGCACTTGTAAGAGTGAACCCGAGTCATCTTTGTCAGGCAGGAAAATAACTGCTGCTGCATTCTGACAGAAGAGATTTTCTTTCATCATGTGAGCGTCTTATCATTTTTATTAGTCCATTTCAAAAAGCCCCAGGATTCAGGCCCAGCTACTGGGACTGATCACTACATGACAATGTGTCACTCAGCTATGCTGTTTACGCAGAAGATAATATTTCAGTGTAGGTGCATTAAATACTGACAGCCTGCAGTTTACATGTCCATTGCTTAGTTATAAGGGAGAGCAAACCTGGGAACCTACCAGCCTTTTCATACACATTCAACATTGAAATTCTCTACTGCTTTTCAAGTATTGAACTGATTCAAATACATCTTCAATAACTGAGTGTGCTTGAGTTTTCTTGCAAAGATCATTTAGTCTCTGCTTATTGAGGAAGAGCAGGGATGACCTGAAGAGACTGTCTGATGGTGTGGCCAGGATGACAGCTGAGTCATGTGTTCCTGTGAATTTTCACAATGATGATGATGATGATGATGATGATGATGATGATGATGATGATGATGATGACGATGATAACGAAGTGTTTCATCATAAAAAAGACTGACAGGCCCTTTGCCCTTTGCACCTTGTGGAAATACTCTTACTCTTTAAATTTTTCCAGTTTCTCACAACCACAAACTCAAACATGATGCTGTGAGTGTTTGGACTTTAAGCAAGAATGCACAAACAAATATATATATATATAAATAATAATAAAAAGTCTTCTTAAAGTGTTTTTTAAATAAAATTGACACTGGGATTGACCAAAAGGAGTCTGAAAACATTACAGGTCTTTTCATGCTAGCAATGATCCAATACTGATATAAATGTGGTACCGATTTTATCAATACTTTGGGTGGATCCAACCGATACCAGGTAAATACATGGCTTGTATCATTGATTGTCTTAAGTTGTGCGGTGTGAGTGGTGAGCCAGATGCAGATGACCCAAACTGGAGTAAATGATGATGGTTTTAATGATCGATGCCAAAATGACAAAATCCAATAATCCCAAATAGCAGGCAGTACAGCTGAGCGGGAGGCTAATGCTCATCACTGGTAGCAGCTGATTCATCCAGTCTGTCAGTAAGATGTTCAACAAGGACCCACCAAAGACACAAAGACACAGAGACACAGGAACCTAAAATATACACACAAAAAAACTCAAATTATGGCCTTGATACCAATAATAATATTGGTACTTTTTATTGAAGATGGATATATCAAACTTCTGTTTTTGTGGTTTTACTTTTGACTTATTTTGTTCAGACCTACAACAAGTTTATAGGTTTATAGGTGTTTACAAAATACCTCAATAACATATTAAAAATATTTCTGTGCATTTTTCTTAAACACAAATGAACAAAATCTTCTTAGAGGTAGAGTAACTATAAAAACTGTACAGAGATAAAATCCAATTTCAAGAGGAACTTTGATATTACCATTATCCAATCTGATACTGTTTTGATTAGCAAATTCAATTTATTGTTGTGAATTAAAAGATGGAAAGACTTTAATCTTATATTGACACATATCTTTATCATTAAAAACTACTGACTATAAGCAAGAATTTCAAAGTAAATTACAAACTACTGTATTTCTGGTGTTGTCGTCATAATCTGAGTAAACTCTAAATTCCTTCATAACATCATGTTTTCAAATGAATGAACTCCAGAAAACAATGACCTGATTCAACATGTAGATACAATTCATTGGCTTCAATTGTGAGCAGAGTGCACATATTGACAACGCATTATTAAATTTGCTTGATCAAATAATCAATTAACAAGTATTATCCTAACGTTACTCGGCAGCAACGAATGCACTGACCACAAGTGACCTTTGACTAGTAGCAGTTGATCAGAATCTGCTGTCAGCATGGAGGGATGAGAGGTGCATTTTATTGGCCCATTACTCTGAATGGGGATACATAAGCTGGGAGTGAATCAGGAAGGCGAGGTAGCAACAGCCTTGAAAGCTCCATCTGATGTTTTGATTTGTTTGCTGTTGTTCTCCGCTGTAGGCTCCCCTCATCATTCTTTCCTAACTTGAACTGCGTCAAAATGAGGCAGGAGAAAAAAAGCGGACAACCACGATGAGGTAGGAGAGAAATCTGCCTTTCTGAGCTGTAAAGGCTGTGAATCAAACACCTCCACTTGTGTGAAGGACACTGACGAGTTGCAATATAGCTTTGTGCCTCTTTTCATCACATTTTCAACAGATATAAGACCTGAGAAATCAGCTGCATTGAACCTGCAGTTGGAAGCTCTGAAGGCTAGTCAATTACTCAGAGTTTACATCAATCACTGCATTACATTTTTTTCTTGAGATAGTCCCATCTAAACCTCAAAAGACTCCATCCATGCATTATCTTACACTTTGGTCCCTGGTGGGGTTGCCAGGTTGCTGGTGCCGATCCGGTGCACAGAGGGTGAGAGGCGGGGTCAGCCTGGACGGGTCTCCAGTCCATCAGACCACTCATTAGCTGCTTTTCCATTACAAATGTGTGCATAACTTTGTCAACATTCCGCTAATTACAGAAAAACACTATATTTTGTAATTGCAGTATTTCCCATTAAATGTGAAATGCAATTAAAATCACAATTTAATAAGTTTGTCAATTAGATAAACCATTAAAAACATCCTGTGACTACTTTGCGTGGTTTTCATCATTTCCACTAGTAGCAACATCCAGTTGTTGATCACAGCAAATAGATTTAAAGATTTAATGGGAAAATACGGTCAAAAAAACTTACAAAAAACCATGGAAGCACAGGGAGCCAGAGGAGAACAAAAACATGACCAGCAGAACAAACTCTAATGGGATTTAACAGGAGAAACCAGCAAGCAGGAAAGAGAGAGGCAAATAAACAGAGGCAGAGGCAGAGGGAGAGCACACAGCAGGGGAACGAGCAACATGAATCTCAGAGTAACTGATAACGAGACACGAGGAATAAATACACATAATAATCCAGAATCACTGAGAAAGGGACTGAATTGAAGAAAATCAAGTAATCAAATTAAAAACTAAGGAACACAATAATAATGGAATTAGAATGAAAGAATCAAAGCACCAAAACAACCCAAAAATCTGGGGTCAGTTGAAAAGTGCTACAACTCTCATTGAGAAATCATCAAGAGATAACATAAGTGGATGAAGTCACTGCAAAAGAGGTTCAGTTCCCACACACTGAAACACTGAACAGAAGAGTTTGTCTGCCAGCACCTTCAAAGTAAACGTGTTTATTCTGAGTCAGAGGCCTGGCAATGAGATTTCCTTTCAGTTTGCTCAGATCTGGTTGGAATGATGCAAACTCTTATGCTGTAGAAACAGAAAGTATAATTAGTATACATTTCATATTTAGATGCTTTTGCCATATTTTTATGCCAACTTTGTAATTATTCACATACATATCTTCAGGCATTTCCAATGCAGTGAAATCGTAAGTTCAATATTTGTTGTGAAAGTGTAGTGGAGTGAAAATCACAAGTTCCCCAAAAATACTCAAATAACACAAAGATGCTCAAAAACTGAACTTCACTACATAATCAATTAAATATTCTATTTTACTGCCCCCCACCAGATAAAACTTGATCCAAAGTGGATCATAGCTGTGTTTTTATTGATCATATAACTGAGCAATTTGACATTTCAAAGATAACTTTGCTTTATGGAAACACACCAATTTCTAAAAACTGATTTTCTGTTAAATCTTTTGGTGCTGATTGGTTTAATTTGTAAAAAGTTAAATGAAAACTTTTTTCACTTCACACAAGTCACATGATCTACAACCAGATGTTGCCGCTGCTGCAAACCACAAACAAGACGACAGGAAGTAGTTGGAGGGTGAAGGCATGCCGTGTTTTGTAATGACTTATTGTGTGAACAAAGTTATTTATGTGTGATTTTAATTCCATTTCTTATTTCATGAAAACACTGCAATTGTGAAATTGTGTTTTGTTTTTTTTTACATTAGTGGACTATTGACAAAGTTTTGCCCACATTATGATGTAAATGCAGTAAATGATGTGAGCTTGGAGAAAAACGATTGTCAAAATACCTTTGCAAATACACAAGAAACTAGGCTGAACAAAATGTGTCCACTTCAGTTCACTGCTGCTGGCTGTGAGTCTACTGAAGCATGAGCTGTTCTTAGTTTTTCCACAATGGCTTTATTTTTGTTTAATAAAATAAAACAAAATAAAGCATATGAACTGCTGTGTGTTCTCTTGCACTTCAGGAAAAAATTATATTTTCTTAGAATCTGGTGAAATTAGTTGTGAGTGTGCCCTGGGACATTCCACCCTAGATTTGAAAGATTTCCATAGATTAATTAACACCAAGAAGCATAAAACTGAAATAAAATGCAGCCATTTATGCAAAGTCAGGATGAGCTCGTACAGTAACAGCGTGCCACACCATCCACTCCCACACATCAGACAAACAAGTGCAATCTCAGAATGCCTGGGGCTCATGGACGATTAGGGAGTATCACTTCTGTGTTTACTTGTGTTTGTCGGTCAGGGGTGAGAGAATAAGACACCACTTGGGTGGGGGGTGCACTATGTGAGTTAATGTTTCACATCGAACAGATTAAGAGCAAGCCGCTTGATGTCAAGTCCTAACAGACACAAGGGAGCGAGGGGTAATGGATCAGAGAAATTACGACTCGCTCAGTTCGGGAACGAGTCAAAGTCCTTCAGCTTGCCGGAGCTTTCATTAGAGTGGCAGCATCACTGGAGCTGGTGTGGAAACACGTTGAGGAGGCTAATGTTCAGTTTGCTCCAAACAACGAGGCACCCTTCACTCTCAGTTCAATTGTATGCAGCTAAAATATGATTTTTTTCAATTGCTGTATAAGAAAACAGTTTTCCTTTTTTCCGTCTGACACTGACAATTTTCGAAGGTAAGTTCACATGACCAAAGTTTTCAAACCAGTTATGCATACTGTGATTCTCCAGTCAGCAGCTGGAGGAAAAGGCCAATGCATTGTGCTAGAATTAACCAACGGTAGTCCTGTGGTGGCTTGGGTTGGTTATGGATGGTCCTTCTGGATCCATCATGTCACGGACAGCGACCACATCAGAGCCATCTTGTTCTTTTCACAACTTGTGACTTTGAACGGCTCTCGCACAAGCCTGTTTCTGTCCCTGGTAGGACTGAAACACTGAGTATTGATTACATATTGCATTTCTTTTACTTCCTTTGGGCATTTAATGTTAGTTTTATCATTATTAAACCAGAAAGAGGATTTCACTCATGATTTGAGAAAATGCTTGTCAACTGATGACATGTAGATAAAATAACATTAAACTGAAGTCAAATATTTTTCTTCAGTTCAGCAGGGTTAGGGTAAGCAACACTTTTGCTAAAAACTATGACTGTCTTGAAATTGAAACAGGAAAAACTGATGCCTAAGTGAACTGCTTGAGGCATGGTATCATCCTTGTCATTTAGAGGCAGCACTGTAACATATAAGGATTTCTGAACAAACAGAAGCCAGATTTTAATTAGTTCTCTTCACTTGTTCTAATTGCTTGTCACTGACTGTCTGGAAGCAGCAAGGGAAATAACTGGAGCTGTACTGGTACCCTTCAGGATCAAGATGTCAATCATTCAGTGACGTGAACAGGCAGCAGACTCTGAGGAGCCTTTTCTTCTTTCAGGACACTGGGCCATTAAACGGGCTCAACTGAAAAGAAATTGACACAAAAGAGCAGGGGCCTCATGTTTAAGAAGAGTGGGCGTCTTTCACAGAAAAACTTTGGGATGGGGACAAATTCTGAAGGAAATTCAGATGTATAAAAACAAGTGTACGCATGTGGCTGCACACCTTTCATTTATTTGTCCCAGTTTGTGTAAAATAATGTGCAAACTGCCATGTTTCCACCCATAAAGTTCATTAATATAAGCATCCAGGAAGCATGTCCGAATAGCCTGGAAATGTTCTGTGCTTTTTAGCAGCATA